>APFE031553582.1:23779-37421 GCA_000404065.3 Pinus taeda | reverse complement strand
TGAGATGGATTTTGTTAGCTCTCGAGCTAAATACTTCTCCTTTCGTGGAAAATCTAATTGGTGTTCCTGTCAAAGCATAAAATTACCAAGTTCATAACCTGATTATCATCACTTATAGTGATTTCCATCTCCCTAATCAACAAATTTCCTCCTATTAATGGTGTTTCATTTGAGGTTGTCAGATCAATATTCTTTCAAGGTAAGCCAACAGTTCTTGTGTTTTGAGCCTATTATTCTTGTTGTTCTTTTAACGTCGCCTCATTTTGGGCTTTTTTTTCCACTATTTCACTTTCAAAACACTCTTATTGCTTTTGTTTCTTTTCTTCTTCCTCCTTTTGTAATCTTTCTCTTTTTTCCATTACCTTTTGTTTTACCTCCTCCTCCTCTTTTTTTATCTCTTTATTTATTTAACTTTAGATCTTCTTTTAACGTTTTTCCTTTTCTTTCTTAACAAATTATTTTTTTCTACCATTTTTATGTATCTTTCTTATCCTCCACATCCTTTACTTTAGGAGATTCGCCTGTTGTAGGACTGGATCCATTCATGTTTCTCAGGGATTCTACAACATTGTAGTAGTTTTTTATTTGTTCTTTGTTTTTCTTGGTTTTTTACTAGTAATACCATTCAAATTTACATTTGGAACAATGTGTTAATACCATTCCCCTTGGGTCATATCTATGGAAGTCCAGTCTCCAAACTTGAATAAATCTAGGTTAGTAGCTTATGCCTGTGTTTCCTTATAGTTTTTATACTGTACATCCCTACCTAAAAGGGATATGTAGGCCATGCTTCTTTTTTCAATCATGTCAGCATACTATTGACACATATAACCATTTGACATGCAATTTCTTGTAAAATTATCTTGTCGAACATGAATAATGGGAGATGATGTGGAGGTTTCAATAACCCAAAAACTCTAATATGCATCGACTCTGGTGGGGTGAACAATTCATCAACTTCATTTAATACTTTGTTAGCATAATCTCACATACATTGTGAATCATAATCAAATAGGATATGGACAGTGAGAATTTCAAGGATGGAAATTTAACTTGAATTTTAAAAACTTTGGAAAATCTTACTAGTCCTTGATATATAAACTATAAAAGTTGTTTGGCGATATTTTTGTAAAATAATTGAATTTCTAATGATTTTATATAGTCTCTATAAAAAAATTCCAATTTTTATGATAGATTCCTATTTTATAATATAAGATTTGGGAAAAGTAATATTTAAAAAAATGGACATTGGTGAATCTTTTTTTTCTGAAAAAACATGGAAAATTAGCCCACGTGCCAATATTAGCCCCTAAAATTTTCCTAGATATGTAACAATGGTCAATGAAGCCCTCCACCATATTTGTATATGATTTTGTATGCTAGCTATACCATAACTCCTTGTAGCAAATATGCACAAGTCGAATGTCTGAAGTGAGAGCCCATCCCCACCCTCACCTCAAACTCACAACTAACACATATGCCATCAAGTAGGTAGGAAGCTATGTGGAATTTTGGTTGCTTCCCTTCTATTATATTTTGAACATTTATTACATTGGATTAGATGGAAGTGGAAATAATCTCATCCTAATTGAAGTTGGCCCCATCATCTGAGCATGTATACACAAGTGGAACCAAGCTCTCCTCGAAGAAATTTGTTGTTGCCACACCATTTAGTTTACAACCCATAACCATGATCATCTGATATGCTCTTCTAAGTGACTTTGTTTTATATATCATGTTTGGTCTACTTCTAAACTTGTTGGGGTATTACCACCAAATCCTTCAGATATCTTTGTTGTTTACATTAAACTTGTTGTAACTAGCTACTAAGAATGTGATTGGGTGTTTTGGCAACTTGTAGTATTCATCTATCCAAGGATAAGTAAGTGAAACAAATTCATTTCCATGACTACCTATGATGGTCATCTATTTAATATTAATGCACTTGCCTATCCACTCTATAGTCTCACCACATGGAAACGTTGTTGGGTGAGAAGCCACTTTATGTAAACATGATTTTATGACATTTTGAGACACATTGATGTCCTCCTCCCCATTGGGATATTATCTCCTAGTAAGTAGTTTATAGAATTCATACCATTCTAGAGAAATGGATTTATCAATATAGCACTTTTGTATCAGCATAAGTGGGCACTAATGTGATGGGACTTTCTTCGAAATCTACATGAATAGGTTCTTTTATAGGTCTTCTCTTAGGAGTAGTCATCTCTTCAGATGATGATGTAATGAAGAACTACAAATCAATTGAACCTAGAAGATCAAAGATATTCATTAGAACAGATGAACTAGAAAGCTCTGCTTTCTACGTTTGCTGCAGCTCCGTGCTATGGCCCAAGAGTCCGCCTGCACTTCACCCAATTTCAGACTTGGTGTACAATGTAAAAAATAAGTACAGTTTGAGGCTAAGAGATGTGTTTTTGCGCTAATCAAGATTGCGATGTGATATGACTTAGTAATGTGCCATAGTTTCAATGTATGACACCTCAACTATGAAATACATCACAAAATAATATCACATGCACAGTGAAACAATTGTGTCATAGAGAAACACTTAAGCCTAGACTAACAAACCAATATGTTATGTGATGCAGGGATGGATTATGGTGTGATTGTGTATCACATTGTAAAATTTCATGGCATGATGAGTAAAAGGTTTTCACTGTAGCACAATATTAAAAATTAGATTGATAAACAAAATTGTGATGCGACATGCAAAGAGGTGTGACACTTCAATATGAAACGTGATGTGTTCTGTACAAAATGGTAATGCAACGATGTGATGTGAAATCACAATGCGCCAATAAGGGAAAATAAAAAGTGGTTACGTGTTGGAGATTGTAATAATATTGATTTATATATGTATATATGTGGAAGGTGAAGGTTGGACATTAGAATGATCACGTGAAAATAGGGTAACACTTATGGTTTACTAACAAAACAAATGCAAGAGAAGCATGTGCAATACCTACTTGCAACATGGCATGGGTAGGTACGATTGTCAAAACTCCAAGTGACGCAACACAAGATGGAATGGCAAGGATATGCTACCAATCGACATGGTGCAAGAGAGAAAGGAAGGATTAAAATGACATAACATGGTGAAAGTGAAATGGAAGGGGGTGATATACGTTGTTATTCCACTATGGAAAGTGCATGGAAGGGGGTGATATACGTTGTTATTTCACTATGGAAAGTGCATGGAAGGGGGTGGTATACAAAATGAATTGCAACAAAAAATTGTGATGCATGATTGTGATGTGATGGAATGCACGATTGCGATGTGCCATTCAATTTTTCGAATTTTCTATGTTAACACCTTCCCATTTATTATAGCTCAAGGGTATGAAGAATGGTATTAGGGTCTAGGTTACGTAAATTTCTTATATTTTTGGATGAGGTGACCCTAAATTTGGCTCTTGTAAAAAAAAATATAGCCTGGTTGTTATAGCTACTACAACAACTTCTTGATGAATTTTTGTCCTTTGTTTCCAACAACTTATTTTCATTATTAATTTGCATGAGTAATTTTTCACTGTGGTCCTTGAAGTAAGAAATATCTTTATTTTTGTCTGCAATAGTTTTTCCAACTTCTTTTTGCATATTTTGCATTAATTTTTTGTTTTCTTGAAGAGTTACTTTTGAGATATTTTTTATGTCCTCTAGTGTTATTGAAACTAGCTCTAATGTAATGTCCATGGGGCCTTCACTATGGGAGAAATACCATACCACATGCATTCATATTGGGGGATATATATTGAGGAAAAAATGACATAATATATTGGGGGATATATAAGGGTAAAGGATTTTTATAGTAGCAGGTATAAAAAAGGGAGCTCAAAGTTAATGAAAAATTATAAAGGGGTATAAAAAATGTTAATGAAAAAATGGATACCTATAATATCTAGTGAAAATAGGGGTTTTTTAGTTTGGGAAGGTGTATTGGTTTTGTATTGGTAGGGGGTTAAATAATGTGATTTTTAGAGGTATTTTCCAATATGTAGTCAAATTAAGGGTATTTCTTAGTATGCCACGAACGCACGTGATATGTTAGAAGCTCATTCAGTGAAGCCCCCATGGTAATGTGTTGTAGCTTTATTTTATTTTTCTTTTTGTAGAAAAATCTAAAAAACTTCTTCATATTTAAGATGGACTCTAGTGATTCCATTGAGGGTGAACCCAAAATAATGTCTCCCTGATTGTTTATAGGGATCTAATAGAAATTTGTGATAAAAATGTATAATGCCTAATGTTTAATTGCAAATCAATTATCTCATATTGTTTTGTGTCCTACTGATCTATTTTTTCAATTATATTTGACTTGGGAATCACCAATTATTTAGTGAATTCAAGGCTTATATAATTATTATTTTAACTTGGAACCAGAGAAATAATCATAGCTTTTCTGCAAGAATCACCTTAATTCTAAATAGCACAAAGGCATAACAATATGAAGTTTTTGAAATTATTCCTTTCTCCCCAATTATAGACTCCATTTTGTTTTTTGGTAATAATTTAGATCAAAAGATGCTCTAGATATGAATTTTATGTATTCTTTCGTAGTGAGTGAATATACAAAGTGTGAAAGACTCACTTCTTCAGGATTCATTTTAATTTAAACTTAATGTATTCCAATATCTAATGTTTGACAAAGAATGATAATGATTTTCTAAAATTTGTTGTGATGTTGATAACTATCGTATTTTATAAAACCCCATAATATATTATATATATATAATATTATATATATATATTATATATATATATATATATATTATTCTTTGAGATTTAAAATATATCCACTTACACATTTTAATTCAATGATAATTTTTTCACATAAAATGTAAAACTGATCTTCACAGAACTGAAGTTCAAAATTATGAGTTCTTATCCATTACTCATCTCTCGAAATTACATATAAACTTTGTTAAAGATACTTATTTGCATTTCTTTATCCACATAAAGAAGGGATTAGTTGTAAATCTAGCCTTTGAAATTTTCTATTTGTAAATCTAGTCTATGAAATTTGCCAAAAGAGTATTTGTGGTGAGCACCTTGCAAAATGCCTCATATTGAATACCCTAATTTCTCACGAAAAGTGGTTTTGAAAATAAAGAAATAAATAATTGGGTTCTTTTTATTAACCCCTAAAGTAAGAGAACGTTGAATCTTTTAAGAAATTCCATATAAATTCTCATTATAAATAATAGATACCAATTGATCATTGGATTTCAAATATAACAAGGGAGCCACTGCTGTGGTGGTAGTCCCTGCCGGGGTCACGCTTTGTGATTTAACCCAAATAATAAGTAATTAGTATAAAAACTAATGCAAAATATCTGGGACACCAGGTATAATAACATGTGTTTTGAAATAACGTCTTTACCCTAGACATAAAAGTACACATTATTTTCCCAGCAATTTAATATCTTAATGATATATAATATTTCAATAGTACACATCAGACCAAACCTAATCTCAATAAAGTTTAGACAAATATATGTGAACTTTACATTACCATAATTTAAAGAAATTTGTACAATTATTGACATGACTTTCAATATGTATTGCCCTCCACGTAAGAAATTTGTGCAATTATTGACATGTTCAGATTTTCAACATGTATTGCCCTCCACGTAAGAAATTTTTACAATTATTGACATGCTTAGACTTTCAATATGTATTGCTTTCCTCGTATAAGTGAAATATATACCCAGATTTTGCTATCTTCAAAAATGTGATTGCCATCGGCAGAAGTCCGTGGAACTTTGATTATTGCAAAATATCTTACATTGCACATTCTTTCAGACCTACCGGGCACATGGCCTCCAGTTTTACCTGTTAATCTCAAACAATATTGCATCGGCCAAAATGGATTGACATCTTCGAAGTTTGCCACAACAACAATACAAAATTGTAATTATAATTGAATTTTTGGTTTTTGAATTGTTTAAAGCCATTGCCATCTTCCCAAACAGGTCCTTCAATTAGCACGACCAATACAATTTTATATGCGTCTTTATTTCATTTCTAAATTTATAACATACCTGCAGACTGCATGAAAACTGTGGAGATTAAAAGCTCTGTGCAGATTTTAGCAGGGGCATTTTGGTTTAAAAAATTTCGCCAAAATTTTAGTTTGACTAAACTTTTCATCAAAATCAATGAAAAATCATGTAGTAAATACAACAATACTTGTTTTAATAGTTAGAAGATAAACTTATCTTTAAGTTCTATGATGGAGCTGCTAAATAAAGTTTAAAAAAAATTCACATCTCTTCAGACCATTTATATATAGTTAATAACTTTTCTCTATTGAAAATCCGAGGTTCGAATATCATGCGTACAATAAAATAATTGGGTCAATGTTTCCAGTGTAAATCACATGGAAAGAAGGATGACATTAGGTTCATATATCGAAGGCATGCTTATATAATTTACTTTAGACTCAACTAATTTAACAACTTATACCAACTAATTTCTTAACTAATTTAACAAGTTATACCAGTAGTTAATTTCACCGTCGTTATTCGGTAGATCAGTTCTTGCTACTGGTATATCTGCAGAACTTATCGGTGAACCGAAAGGGTCATCCGGGCGATATTGGATGGAAGTTTCTAAAATTTCTAATATTCCCTCGCTGTACGAAGCCCTGGAACCGTTGCACATGTTTTCCACCACTACCACGTATTCTTCTATTTTATAATCACCACTACCACGTATTCTTCTCTGCAAGCTCCACATTTCATTTTTGCCACCTTGCATTTATCGCCACATGTTCGGCTTTGCATACACCGCCTTGCAATAAGGGAGTTGTAGCTTCCAGGAGCTTGCATTTATTGCCAGCTGGCCCTCCTAGCCTCGGTACATATTATTCATGTTTTTCATCGGACGGTGAGGTTGTTTCAGGTTTTTTGATGTCTGCACTGCACGCCTATCTCTTCGGCATACACTATACTGGGTTATCGTTGCCCTTCATGGTGAGAATGGTTTTCTGCTCTATTTTATCATTTGACATGGTCATTATGTGCATAGATAATCGGTTTATTTCTCTGGTTGATGCCTTTACTTATCGATGGGCCTAGTCATTAATTTATATATAATTTGCTTTAATCTTTGGTAGAAGAGGGGCGTACATACCCAATATATAAATTTGAATATGGGTAATCAGCCAGCCACGGCCAAGCGTCGAGTTTGATTCTCCTGTCAAAGGGTTGGATCTGTGTGGTTAAACACAGTTTCATAAAATGGCTCCGACTGGATGGCCTATTATGGGTAGCCTTCCACTTTGATGGTAGGTTTGTGGACGGCAATGTCGCGTTAGACATGATTTGCATCTTAGGTAAGGTTTTTGTCCTCATCGTAGGGTTTTTAAGTTATTGTATCAATTTACATTTCTTGCAGAAGTATCGATGTTGATCTTTGGTCTTTAAATCTTGGCGAGGTAGAAGGTTGCAAGACTGAGCAAAAGCTAGAGATCTGAATTGAAACTTACCTAGTCTCCTTACCGGGTACTACATGAGCCGAAGGCGTTTGCAAACTGGGTTTTGATACATAGTAGGTTTTATTGCAAACTGAGTTTTGATACATTCTGGGTCCTATTGCAAACTGGGTCCTTTAGCATTCTAGAAAATTTGATTAGGGAAATTTATTTTTTTGTTACTAATTACTTGTAATCAATGAAAACAATTTTGAAGAAGCATAACAAAGCAAGCTGACAAAAAAATATAATTCAATTTCTAAATTGTACCTACAGGCACAGCGCAGATTAACTGGAGAAACAGCCGAGCTCTTGCCTTTTTTCCTTTCTCTACTTTTCTTCTGCAAATTGATTAGCAGCACTGCAGCAGGTTTTGATTCTAGCAAATTTGATTAGGGAAATTTAGTTTTTTGTCACTGATTACTTGTAAGTAATCATTTTTATAATGAAAACAATTTTGAAGAAGCATAACAAACAAAGCTGACTAAAGATAAATGCTAGGAGATTTTCTAAGAAAATAAATATTGTCTCTATAGGACAATTTTCTCCATGAAAACAAGCCATAAAGTTTTTGAAGTAATTCCAACCTCGATAAGAAAATAAAATGAATATGTGAGTTTAACAAATGAGAATTTCCACAAGATAACACCACGGTTATGCGAGTCCCGAGATAGGAGGAAAGACAAATAACATATTGGTGGTTAATATGAGAATCTAATTTATGAAAATAAAAAAATTAAAGAGCCAGTAACAGTGGGATGAATGACAGAGAAGTTTGGTATTACCTTGTTAGGGTTACAGTCACGTTGGACTCCCATCTGGAAAAAATGAAAATAACAAATAAAAATCCCAGTGAGTCAACAACGAAGAGGGTCGGGTAAAAAGGAATTTTTTATAGTGGAAAGAAAAATGGTTAAACCCTAAGTAAGATAAAACTTTGTACATTTTCTGGATAATTGTAATAGAAACATTATTCCTAAATGAAACAAGAACTAAATATAGACATGATAGAAGCCCTAAACATAGGGAAAACTTGTTTAATATACAATTTAAAGATATTGAATGACCTTTGGTGGGTTCTGTTAGATTGTAGTAACCTTCTCAATGAAAATGAGATGCTCACAAAAACAAACCCAAATTTTTTTCGTAGGTAAAAACCCTGTCGAAACCCTTTTGAATATCAATAAGGAAAAATGCTAAATAATCAAACTGATATTTTTACATGACTGATTGAATAAGAAAAATAATAGTAAAAAATTTTATAGTCGTGATAACACTCAATATATGTAACATGCAGAGAAGGAGAACATCCATAATTCATTCATTTAAACCTTACATTGTTGAAACCCTAGGCCGAGGAGAAAGGATAACCCTACCAAACAACTTTAAAGTAGAACAAGGGTTTGAAAATATGCGTATATAAATAATTATGACAGAGAATTAATATAACTAGAGACCTTCAAAGAATAAGTCATAGTTAACCTCGTCTCTGGAAATAATTACCATTTTGAATCCTATAAGTAACTTTAAATGCCAGTAGGGCTTCTTCGAAACAGGAAAAACAACAAGATTATATCGAACCTCATGGATTTGAACTATCAACCTGTATTAAAAAAAAAAAAAAAAAATTAAATTAATTTATTAGTACCTAGATGAAATGAGTGCAGTAGCAAGAACGAATATAATTCAATTTCTAAATTGTACCTACAGGCACAGGTGCAGATTAACCTGAGAAACAACCGAGCTCTTAGGTGATTTATCATTAATTCCCGGCAGCACTGCACCAAGGTTAGCATTCTAGCAAATTTGCGAAGAAAACGATTTTCTTAATCTCCACGCATCAATGAATTCTCTAAATATATAAAACTAAATATATCCCCACCCAAATCTTCTCAGCAACTTGTAAAAATTTAATAGTGTCCTCTCACTCATTATATAGAGTTATTTTTCACATGGCTTGTTTCAGTTTTATTCCATTCTTCATCAATTTTCACCATCACCATCGCATCGCTTTGGCTTTGGACATACGCAGCAGCACTGAAACAACCATATGAACGTTATTGCCATTATTATTACTGAAACAGAACAGGCAGCCCGAGGTATATGAGCAAATAGCAGGTAGGTAAGTTTCTTGTGTTCTGCTCAGTTTTTATAATTAAAACAATTTTGAGGAAGCATAAGAAACCAAGCTGACAAAAAAATATAATTCAATTTCTAAATTGTACCTACAGGCGCAGATTAACCGGAGAAATAGCCTACCTCTTTTCTTCTGCAAATTGATTAGCAGCACTGCAGCAGGTTAGCATTCTAGCAAATTTGATTAGGGAAGTACTCGGCACTGCAATCTAGCAACACAATATTTGAGTTTATAGACACAGAGACATCACATGCAGGCTATGGCTTCGGTGTAGACGCTCTGTAAAGACGGGTGGTAAACATCGGCTCTGACAGGTGGTCACCATGCAAATATGGTGTTGGCTTAACGTAACAGGCCCCAGAAAGAACTTAGGATAAGATATATTGCAAACTTTGTGGCCGCTGCCCGAACTTTGGATATAAAATGAACAGGCCACTCCAACTTTGGATATAAAATGAACAGGCCACTCCAAACTCTTTAGCCTAAGTTTTCAAAAAAGTATACCGTGCAGCCGACAATAAGAGGTCGAAACACAAACTTTGGATAAAAATCTATTGAGCAGAAAATTTTATTTCAAACTTTGGCTTAAACCTGACATGTATGGGAAATTTTACTTGGTCAAAGTTAATTAATCGTTGGTCAATGATTGATCGATCGCTATTAGTCCCAGGCAGGGACTAATAATAACAATTTAACAATTTATGAGAGTCTCACATGGAGGAATTTTTTTTTGGAATACCCTTCATTTTGTCCTACTTATTTTGACTTCAAGAATCATACTTATCCTGAACAAAATACATAATCAAGGTAAAGTATATTGTTATCTTGATTTCAAAGACTATACTTATCTTGATTTCAAGAACAAAATACATAATCAAAGTAAAAATACATAATCAAGGTAAAGTATATTGTGTTAGTATACACTGAAATAACAAAACAGTTCCATTTTTTAGCACACAATTATTAAGGAGTGCTATTTTACAAGATTGTTTCAGGTGAGACATAGTTGCATATTTATTTTGTAAAAGAAATTTAATGGAATTAAAGATGATATAGATAGGAATTTGCAATCTAGTTCATAAAGATTTAATTGTTTTGTTTAAAAATGTAATGTAATAAATTAAGTAATGTTTTTCGGTAAAAATCACATAAGAGAAATTTTAGGCTAACGCGTTTCCAACTAACAAGTGTGGTGGTTCATCATTTAACAAGTGTGGTTCATCATTGATAAACCACACTTATTAGTTCGAAAGGCGCCAAAAGTTTCTCTTATGTAATTTCTACCAAAACACTTTAATTAATTCATTATGAATCACAAAAACTTCAATAAAAAATATAATGTAAATTAAGATATTTTTTAATAGCAAATATTATTAAAATAATATATTTATTTTAAATAAAAAATGGTAAGTAGTACTATTAAAATTATATAATTAAATTTAATTTTTTCGTGATTAAATTTTATTTTTTTTATAAATGACTGGTGCTGTGATTTTTATCATTTAAAAAATATTTTCATTAATAAATTTAATATTTTTTATAACCCGTGTATCATAAAAACTATGACTCAAACTTGTAATTAAAAAAAATATTTTCTAGATTTCAAATACAATGGCTTAGAAAATATGCCAAAAAGTTTCCAAAATGTGAAAAATAGTTAGACGATCAGTTATTCGTATAAAAAATTACACTTTGATCGATAATTATACAAATTTCAGTGATAATTATTCAAAAATCGAAAAAAAACGAATTATTTAAATCTACAAAAAAATTTTAAACGAAAATTACCGGACGTTTACATAATTTGGTACCGAGAGCCAATAAGGCATAATCAATTTATCTTGCAAAAAAAAGTAACTGAGATCATCCGTTTCTGAATTTCCCAATCCGAACCCTTCACCAAAAAATAGAAGAGGGGCATTGGTAACTCTCAATTAAATTAACCCCAAAAAATACATGGAAAACTGTACTTTCTTAAATGCGCCGAGCCTTCAAGTGAGCAGAACCGGCTCTGCAATCCATACAGTAAAACGCATGCAAAAATCGCAGGGCAGATACTAAAACGAGGCCGGTCTGTAAAACCCATTCTGCAGCTCTGCCGAGGATTTCAATATTCTCAACAATACAATCAAATCCCTACCTCAGCCGTGCCATAGCAAGATTCCAAGCAATGAAATCCCTACCTCAGCCGTGCCAAAGCAAGATTCCATACAATCTTCCCGTTCGCTTCAAACCCACAAATCCGCCATTAAAATTATTTACAGTAATTGAATTAATAGCAGTTTCACAGTAGTCTTTGGGTAGTTTAATTGATTATGGCTATAAAAATGATATGATATGTAAGAGGAGATTCAAGATTCAAATTTCTATGGCTAAAAGTTTAAAGTTCAAATCTGATCAAATCTCTATAGCTATAAAAATAACACGTTATGTGCGTGAAGAGTTCAAATCTCATGGCTATAAAAATAATTTGTTATGTGCAAAGAAATTTAAAGCTCAAATCCCATATACATGTGCCTACTAAAAATACAATAACCACCTAAAAAAAATACAATGGTAGCGATTGAAAAATATAAAACCAGCCCCAGCCAATTCCTCTGCATAAAGTCTGACTCCTCAAACCTTATTCACCGTTCTTGATCCTGCCCAATAACAGAGAACCAATACTGAAACAGAAAAACAATACAAAATTTGCAAACCCGCTGTAAATCGACTCAATTGAAGTCATCTTGAGACGCTTCGACGTCGAGAGGATATTGAGGACAGCGAGACTGAATGCAGTGGCAAAAGGAACATCCCAAAAACACAACCAGAAGGGGAATCACAACCTGTGCAATGCCCATTTCTGTAAAAGATAAAGCTACAGAGCCTGTCCCCCCTCCTCCCCCTTATAGAAAAGGAAACCAGGGGGTGCCCTGAAGGTTCGTTGAAGGTTCCAGAGAGGCCTGAATGCCTCTGACCCATGTTTGTGGCAGTTTTTAAATATGCCACTATAGCATATTTATTGTCTCTGACATGGAGTTTTATAATCCCATATAACACGCCGCTTGGTGATGAGAGAAAAAAACCCGCGCTGGGTGTTATATGGGGTTATAAAATCCATATCAGGGGCATTAAATATGCTATAGTCACATATTTAGGAACTACCCATGTTTGTCATCGCTACTAGTTTACAAGTTCAAATTTTGAATTTGGGCGGGAAGGATTTACAAATTCAAATTTCAAATTTCAAAATTTCGAATTTGAATTTGAATATAAATAATGGTATTAATGCGTACAATATTGATTCATTTCGTATACAGTATTTATCATCAATCGAGCTCGCGTCTTCTGTTTCGTATGAAGACATTTCATGGCCATCAATATCAGAAGAATGGATGGGCCTATGTTACGCATGCCTCCGCGTTTCAATGACCATCCGTATAAACAGCGAGATGGATGATCATATCATGAACAGCTCCATAACTATTAACCGGAAAGTGTTCGCTTGAAAATTACGTATATGGATTGATTGCTAAATAGATTTCAGTCTTCCCATGTAACAATGTCTTATGAGGGTGTATTAATGGATTTATAGAGGTGAAAATAGAGCTTGCCGTCTTGGAAGCAAGTATAAATCTATGATATGTAATAGTATTAAAGACATGATAATTTGACTATAGTGTGTCTTCTTCTAAAGTCTCATATTAAATAATGTGATTTAAATTAGGTATACGGATTGATTGCTAAATAGATTTCAGTCTTCCCATGTAACAATGTCTTATGAGGGTGTATTAATGGATCTATAGAAGTGAAAATAGAGCTTGCCGTCATGGAAACAGGTATAAATCTATGATATGTAATAATATTAAAGACATGATAATTTGACTATAGTGTGTCCTCTTCTAAAGTCCCATATTAAATAATGTGATTTTTTTCCTGGCAACAATGACAAAACTAGACCTTGTGCTTATACTATTAGTATAGTTTCTTGCTTCTAATCTGTGGATCTTTTATTTAATAATTTT
>APFE031553582.1:6952-22647 GCA_000404065.3 Pinus taeda | reverse complement strand
TATAAAAAAAATAAACCAAAACATATAATAATTAAAAAAATAAAAACTAAAACATAATTATTGATTAGAACAAAAATTCATGATTAAAGCAAGAACACTATTACCGCTTGGCTCTTGTTTTATTTTAATCATCATCGTATTTCTTTTATTGAAAATTCGTACATAAATCTCTAATTTTTTTTTTATTACAAATATAAGAATTAAAGATATTGACATATTTTCTTCATTTATTTTTAATAATAATTCTCATTCTCTACACTATATTTACACCTGGTTTAAAATTTCACATTTATATATTATAAATTCACTATACGTCTTATTAGTAAAGCCCATATTAAAATTAATATGTAAATTTAAAACATATTTTTTGAAACACGCCCGTGCTTATGGAACGTTCTCCCCATTCCCATTCTCGTCACCGCCATACGTATTCGCACTGAGCCAGGAATACTCCAGCCCTGGGAATACTAGGTTCTCCAAGCCGAGAAGGCTAACCGTATCATATTTCAGCCCAGGCCAATATAAATTAAATGATTAGCCAATAGGCAAATGAGTGATTGTTAGCCATCAAGCAATCAGGGGTATCCAATTTGCATCTCACTGGTATTCATTTACTACTTATTGCTATTTAATTAATAAAAAGTCGACATGAATAATCGTTGTTATTTATGGGCTGTTTTAATGAAATAAACTAATAAAAAACAAATTATTAAATTATTTTTAATGTTGATATTAAATTGTTGATAGTGTTAATAAATATTAATTATGTTATTATTAATTGGGATTGTCTTGGATGGTTGAGGAAGGAATGGAATCTTTTTCATTGAGGTTCAATTCCTGCAAATGACATAATAGATGTTGCCATTATTAATTTAATTATCTATAATTATTAGGTGGATGGTAGGGATTTAACCTCCATGGAATATTTGAGAATATTCACATTAGTATACACAAATCATACGCCATACGTTGTTTTTACTCACACTCTCTCACCTGCCATGGATCCCACCAAGGATGCGAGGAGATGGTCACCATGCCGACCCAACCTCCAATGCACCATTATGGAAATGGGATCAAATTTTTCACTTTTTTTCCCTCTTCCAAAATTCAAAGCAACTGCCAACATTGCATCTGTCTCATCAACACCTTTCCGATGACATAATTTTGCCTCATTCGGGTTTTGGAACAAAAAATTATGGTTGATTAAAGTTTGGGCTATTAGGTCTGGTCACATCATCCTCACCTACCACATGGCACCCATGTGATAATCCCGTGACTACCAAATTCATAGTCATCTCATCACCACATGGTAGCTTCCTCCCCTCTATCAACTCATTTATGACTTCCCATTACTTACGAGACCCAACATATATATTGTTGCATTACAATGCTACGATGTCTGTTACATAGGTACTAGGCCCGCAATACCACCTCACCCCGGAAATAAAATCTCGACGGATTTTCCTTGAGTTTCTCCTCAAAAAAGTCTACGGTGCCTCACGGAAAACCAGCCGAGGTTATGTGTCAGTCTCAACATTTAATCATATACCTAGCATAAAGGATAAGCCTTCCCCTTTGCTTATGCATAGGGTTATTGACATCACACAACTCCCCACCCCACTGAACAAGCCCCATGTGTTCCATGTCATCCCGGGACTAAAATCTTGGGACTTTCTTCCATGCCCTCCTTCCAAACAACCTAGGTTCCAGGGTCTGGGGTGACATCACTAGTCCCAGAAGGTTGTGGTGACATCATCCTTTGTCTCGCCCCCCCCACATCATGTGCCACATAATTATTTCTTCCACTTAAGGCTCTAGGCCCCTTGCAAATTGCATATTTTTCATCGTATGGGAAATGTGGCGTTTACCATAGTTTTTCACCAAGAATTCACATCGGCCCCACTGCCACATCATTCACGGACCAAAATATGGGCTTTAAGCCCCAAAACTGCTCTTGGGTGATCCCGCGCCCAACAGGCCCCCACCAGAATGTACGCAACTCGCCCTCAAGTAACTATGTAGGTGCAGATATCTTAGCACGAAGACCTCCTGCATCTATTTGGATCGCTGCAACTTCGGTTGCACATTAAGTGGTTGCCTTTTTAACTTTCTCCACGCGCTGTTTGGTGACTACTACTGCTGAACTGCTGCCCTGAATCCTCTGCTGGGTTGCCTACAGTTGCACGAGCTTTCCTTCAATGGAGGCTGTAATTGTGTAAGCCTCATCGATCCATGGTTGTAGGCGTGCTTTTAAGATTGGTTCCATATGCTGAGTGGCATCCACCTGTTCCTTGAGCGCCTTTGCCTCCTCCATCCTTGCAAGCCTCTCTATAAGGGTAACCATCTGCACAGTCCCTTTTACTTTGTCATACTTTTGTTGAAGCTTGCGTGCCTCTGTCTCTAGGCACTCTACATTCGGGTCCTCCTGCAGGGTGGTTAGGACCTCGAATGACTGTTGAAACAACTGCATGTCTGCCACTACACTGTCAGTCGCCATTGTTGCTTTTGTAACAATAGTGGTTCGTTGTTCCCTGATTTCTGGCAGAGTTGAAGGCTAAGCCTTCAACTGCAGTTCTGCGATCTGCAGGTTCAGCTCTAGATGAACCCTGGCCATCTCTTATCTAGTGTTGCGCACCCTTGTGGCCAATTTGCGGACGCATGCCTCCACCGGTTCTTCTACTTGAATGTCCAACTCGAGGACCATCCGACAGGCTTTCTCTACAACTTGCATTATCTTCCTGTTCTGTTCCACTGCCTCATTACATTGCAGGCCCAACTACTCAATGTTGATACGCTGCTCACTCATCACCTGCGGTGCGTGACTCTCCCTAGCTCGATGTTTCGTGGTGACTCCATCCTATAAGAGATAGAGCATCTTCCGAGGGAACACGACCATATTTAATCCAACCTCTTTCAAACTACTGATCATGGCCCTGTCGGCCTCCTTTCCTATGGTAAGTGCCCCATTTGGTAGCACTATTATGTTGGTCACCCTTGTGCGCAACATTTCCTCGACAACCGAAGTGTCGATCGCAAGGCTGGTGGATACTATGTCAGCCTTTGGAGTGCATCCTGCAACTCCTGTAACTCTGTCCTAAGAGTCCCCAATACCAGCTATTATTGTTTTTCAAATTGTTGGAGGGCCTCCGCGGTGACATCCCTCACCTTTTGCCGATGTCATGCAAATCCCCCTTTATGAGGGTGATTGGGTCAAAAGACATTTTGGATGCCTTGGTTTTTTTCCGCAGCACTGTCTGCTCTTGTGGTTGCAGACACTTGAGTTGGGTGGACATCCTCTATGGGTCTGCGCCACCTTGTTCTATGTCTGTCTTTGGTTCGAGCGAAGGTGACTTCTATCCTTCACGCTCTTCTCCTGTTTTCTTTTGTTCCACCAACTTTGCAGCGTTGCGTGCTGCCTGAGCCTTAGCCTCTTCTTCCACTTTCCTGTGCATCTCTGCTAGCTGCACCATTCAAAGCTTTGTCTCTTCCTTCTTGCTCTGCATGGCAGACTTTTCCATTTCCATCGTGGAGCCAGCTGGAGCGTGCCACTCCTGTGGCCAAGACTCAAGGAATGCGGATATCACATCGTCGATTGCCAGGTATGGTAAATCATGCCACATATTTGTAGGGTCCTTCTGTGCCCTGATAAAGACATGGTGGAAATCTGCTTTGAACTCTGCAAAGCTCTGTAAACTGTTGCATACTATGGGCGACAATAGAGGCTTGTGATTGACCCCCATATGGATATTCATCTCCATTAATATCCAAAATATCTTGCTCTCCTTTATCCTCTGCATGTCCCTGGTCGCCCACAGTGAAGCGTACTTCGCTGCCTCTGGAAGGTCCGGCACGACTGAAGGGAACTGGCTGTCTTCAGGTAGCTCCCATGCCACCAGTACTATCGACAACAAGAGCCATGCATAATGAAATGTTTTTCCCTACTCCTGTGCCTCACGATAGTTCACAAGGAACTCATCGCATAGATAGTTTTCATAGTTGAACTAGATTCCTTCCACACATTGGGCCACTAGTGCAACTACGGGCATGGGTACCTCATCTGCGCGACACTTCCACATCACCTTCCCTACTAGGATTTGTGTCACGACCTTGACGGTAGGGTTGTTGATGCTAGAGATGGTGTATCATCACTTTTTCTTCTCCAACATGAACCTCTTCTTCATTGCTTCCACAAGGGTTAACTCGCCACCTTTTCCTTAAGAAATATTTGTTGGATCCTCCCTGGAGTAAGCAGTCATGTAATTCGGTGAATCAGATGGTCTGTGATGGGGATGGGATCCTCCAGCCCCAAGCACCCATCATGGACGAGGCAAAGCAGCTGCCTGATGATGAAGGCAGTCACTCGAGCGTGGTGGTAATGTGGCACCCAGAGCAGGTTAAGCAACCCGACTTTCTCTACACCTCTGAGCCATGTGCGTGACTCCAATTGATTTTTTCCAGCCGTCTAGTCAATCCTCTAGCACATTAGCTTCATGATCGCTAAATGCTGGAACTTCTCATGGTTTGCAAGGTCCCAATATTCAAATTTCAAGACAAGAACTCGCCCCAAGTGTGGTCCCTAAGAAACAATATCGTTTGGGAGCAGCAAAGTTTGTAGAGAGCTCTTTCTCTCATCTATATCCTTCGGAACCTTGGCTTTACCCTTGTGTGGAGGCACATATTCAGGCAACCCGGTGATAGGGTCTGCACCCTGGGTTTCAACGTCCATATCTACATCCTCCTCCTCCACCATGATTTATTTAGACTCCTGCTCATCGGCCTCCAGATTAATGGCCTTCCCCTTTTCCTGCAATGTGAGATTGGTCCTCAGTGGATTTCTTGGTGAGACGCGCATTGGGATCATGGCCTACTTATCCTTCTTGGGTCTCAGTGTTCACATTGATTTAGGGACCTTAACGATTATTCTGGCGCTCTCTAGGGCTTCCACTTCCGCAATTTCTTGCGCAACTTCCGTGGGTGTTGACATTCTAGTTAGAAGGTCCTGCGTCTCCTTTGGCAATGTTTCAAACACTTAACTTTCTCTCAAAGCCTCAAAGTTTGAGAGGTCCATACACACTTGATAGTGCAACAGCTCAGTTCTCAAAGTGCCAAGTGTTTTTCGCTGGACAACCACTTGTAATTTATAGGGCCTTCTGAATTTGAATTTGACCGTTCCCCCCACATTCAGTCCATTAATGCTATATTGGCGACAAATTTTTAAGAATCTATCCCATAAGGTTTGCCTTGAATGCCTGTCGCCCACTCCATTTGGCCTCAAACCAACCATCAAATCGTGAATAGTGACTATAATGGTCAATTTTCGACAAACTTGCACACAAGCACAACTGTCTTTGCGTTGTCGTGGACCCTGTGACACCTCGCTACTTCACGCAGTCCTGAAATTGCGCATCTCCCGGGCTGTGTAGTTTATAGTCCTGCACCTCCTTTCAGCTACCTGGAGCGCTAAGAATGTGCTTAAGTCAGGTTGAACTCGGTAGATTACCATTATGGCTTCCACCCCGTAGAGTAGCCTGGAGCGCTAAGAATGTGCTTCAACCCATAATACTGTAGGTATGCGCAAGTCCCAATCACTTCACTGAGCATTGCATACCTTAGTCAGCGCGTTCTCCAGTACTTTGTTGAATGCTTCCACTGTCCCATTAGCCTGTGGGTGATAAGGTGTGCTCTTTTTATGGTACACCTGAAATCCCTATGTTAGTGCGCTAAACGTCTCATTCAAAAGGTGCGTACCACGATCACTCATCAATATCTTCATATAGCTAAATCATGTCAATACATGCTCAAATAGAAACTTCGTGGTAGTCACGCCCGTGCAATCCTTCACTGGATACGCTTCTGCCCAACGAGTCAAGTACTCCGTCGCAGTGATAATATACCTCGCGCCTCTCTTTCGTTGGGGCTCCCTCCATGATGGCCTACCTATTCTCTGATGTATTTTGCATGCCTTGTAATATGCTTTTGAATCCTGATGAAGGGTTGGCCACCACAACCCTGCGTGTAAAATCCTCTGCGCAGTTTCTTTCCCTACATAATGTCCTCCCACAGTGCCCCCATGAATGTCCGAGAGGATGCTTCTTCGTTCGAACTCAGGTAGATACCTTCACAGTATCTCATCATTCCCCATATTGTATAGATTCCCAGCAATGACAGATAAATCTGTCATGCACACCACTAATTCCTTCTTTTGCTGGACAAACTATCATTCCGGTGCAATTCCTGTTGTTAGGAAATGTATTATGTCCTTGAAATGTCCATCCGTGATGCCCACAACAAAAAGCTGCACGTCAGGTAATCCTTCCTCCAAATTAGTGGGTTCCTCCCTTGTCTCGATGTGCAACAGGTGGTCAAGTCCTGCGCTCAACTGTCGAGGCTTCACAAAAACTTTAAAATCATATCCCTGGAACAATTATAGTCATCTACAGATGTCCCCCCAACACACGCTTATTGACAAAGCACTTCAGCGTGGAGTACAGGTGCACCTACTTAGGTTGTGGCTTTTCACCATAAGCCTGCGTCCACTTGGCCAGATGGGTCCATCTCTGACTCAGGCTTACCTTTGCTTCCAAAAGTGGAGGCCTTAGCGAAGCTCTTCTTAGCTTCCATGAAGGTTTCCAGAGCGCGCTCCAAATCAAACTCAGCTTCTTTCACCGGGGCTTTGTGAACCCATGTATTGTCTTCTGGTTGTTTTACTTTGTTATCTCCTGTCGCGATTCCACTTCAGAGCACTATGTTTATCTTCCTCATGTGGCTCAGACCTCATCATCTGCAGGTTCTGAGTCGGAAAAGGCGATAGCGCTCCCTTCTCACGTATCCTGGCTATCAGTGTAGTACAATCTTCCGTTTCGTGATCAAACATCATGCAATACTTACACGACGGGTGCGTTGGATTAGTGCAATTGTGGGCATAGTGCCCCGACCCTTCGCAATTGTAGCAAATCAACTACCCACAACCTCTACCAGGTCCTCCTTTGCATCGACCTCGTCTGCGCCCCAAGAATCCTGTCTGCGCCATCTCTGCTTTCTAGTCAAGGGACCGCATTTCTGCCTGAACCCTATCGGTAGGTGTTCTATCCATCATCAATTCATAGCTTCTACAATTACGCTCATCATGTCCCACCGACCTACAAAACTTGCAGAACAACTGTTGCAGAGTTTGCGTATACTTCTGTAACAAGTGGCAGTTATCCATGGCATGTTTTCCTGCTATTTGATAGATAGCGCACCACAAAGGAGGCGCCACGCTAGGTCCTGCTTGAGCTTCCAGCCTTAAAGGCATCGATCCTCCTCCTGCAAGGTAATTTGTAAAGACCAGCCAGTGGTCTTGTCATGGCCCTGATTTTTGCATTTCACACACCATACTTCTTCGCGTACCTTTGGTCGAACAGTCCTATCCTCTTTCAAGCTTTGCATCTAAAGACACAGATTCTTCAGCTATGCGTGGATCTACTAAACTCCTAGATTAGGATCTTGCATAAGAGTCTCATGAAAATCTCCAAGGCCTCTACCTAAGTTGTTATCTTCTGCTGCAATTGTGCACTCCTTAAATGTGGTAGTAACGAAGCTACAAGCCACTCGCGATGTTGTCCATCTGTCAAATTCATGTTGGCTTCACGGATCACACATTTCAGCCTCTGATCTAGTTCCCAAGGTGTCTCACCTGGTAGCATCGTGATCTATTTGAATCCCACAATCGACTGCACTTTAGATTTAGGCATGCTAAATTCCCTATTTAGCGTTGCTTGGATATTCGCAACTCTCGCATTCGGGTTATCGTTAGAGTACTTAATATACCAGGTCAACGCGTGATCCTACAGAGCACTAACGAGTGTTGCTTTCTTTTTATGGTCATATGTAACACCTTGCACTTCCCATACAGCGCTTACAACGAACCAGAATTGGTCCGGATCCTCATTTCCAAAACCTTTGAACATAGGAAACTTCACTATGTTTCCCATACTAAATCGTGGTGGTGGTGGAGGTGGTATGGGGGAAGTTGGAGGTGATGGCAGTGAATATGGAGGTGGTATTCTCAGAAATCCATCTCTTATCAATTGAATAGCACTTCGCAGAGAGACCTTCGCGATCCCTTCCTTGTCTCCTTGCAGAGGTGATATCAAGGGGCTATGCTTTGTACCCTTATTTCCTTCATTTCTGTAAATTCTTCTGCTTTGCGTAGACCCAAACATCAAGGTAGCTGCATAACTTGTTTTTTGCACAACAACATTTTAATCCAAGTATTCCAAGATTTTACGTACTTACCTCGTGGTCCTTTGAAAAAGCATCGCTCTGCCTCGCTATAGTTGACTGAGGTGTCGACCACAAACTTAGTAACAAATCCTCCTATAATGTGATCGAGCCAATTATTGACGACTCATGCGATCTTATCCTCTGACGCTTCCAACCTTTGCACTAGCTCTAGGGTCCACACAATAAGACTGTCAAGTTTCCACCTTCCTTGGCTATCTGCTAGCTTCACTATCCACTTGTATAACTCAGTAGGGAAGGACATGAAAAATATTTCTTGGATCTCCGTATACAGGTAGTTTTCTAGCCACTGTTCTTTTGATAGTCGTGGGTTTATGTTCTCTTGTGCCATGGACTCATGAATTATTCTGTCCAACCAGCATTCAATTTCATTCTTAGTTGGATTCCAGTGATACGACATCACACATCTCTCATGCAGATTCTGGTCCCGGCAATGGAACCATTTGTTGGCTTATGGGGGCCTGACCAAGGTTCAGTGTTAGTTAGCCAAACAAATCCCTACACTACTGGCCCTTTCGACATTAGCCCGCACAGCGTGGATCGAAGTCTCACTCGAAGCAGTATCAGGGGATGCTGGTACCATGTTTCTACACCCTTGAGATGGATTTGATGTTGATTTATTCCAACTATACCTACCTTCGTGCGGCATGCTTATCCCTTTTTTCTACCCTTCAGTATCTTTGCAAACTGTTACAATCAGTTTTTGCGCAACCCTAACCAGTGGTTGATCTGATTTTAAGCTGCTAGGGCAGTGGACTGTGATATTTCCAAAACTACGTTAAGCATATTACTTATCTTATTAACAGATCTTAGTTAGCTTCTCGTAAACAGATGTTCTTACTTGCGTTCACTTAACCAATACAATTATACACATTCTTGCATCATATAAACCTCAGAAGTGAAATTCTTACCCAATATAACAGATGCATGAACAGGAAATAAAGACGCATAAATGATAGAATATTTCTCTTTATTGATAATTCTAGATGATTGCAGACTCGACTCACCCTGCGCACTCAGCTGCAAGGGTCTGTGCACTCAGCTGTGGACTTCTAGGCCTCTCCGCACTTAGCTACAGAGCCTCTACCTACACAATGACCCAAACTTAGACTTCTACTCCAAATATATGACTCAATTCTTTGTCATTGATTAGTTGATGCCTTAACTAATTAGATCTTCACTCTATTTATACAATCCCATGGTCCGCAGACCATCGGTAGATATTTTACAACCAACATTACATTATCAAAATAATGGGGGACAACCGTATGACTCTTGAACAACTATGCACTCCGTGACCACAAAATGCGGAGTCTTTACATTAGGATTACAAAATTGGACCAAAATATGGGCTTTAAGCCCCAAAACTACCCTTCGAGGATCCCACGCCATTCACGTTAGCCATATCTGAAGCATAAAAATCAGAATGCAATACATATGCATAAAAATCTTCAAATCTTTATAGACTTGCACCTCCTCATTATTAACCTTTGTGTGCTCCATTTGTTTGGCTCAGACTTGCAATCTTTTAGCCAAATGAACATTAACAGAATTATATTTGCAACTAGGATTGATAGACACAATTATTTTCTCTCTCTGAATACATCTATGAACCTATAATAAGGAGATACTAGTAGAAAATAACATCACATGTTTCTCATTTTCTTGTTTTCTAACATGAGACCATTTGTCTAGCAATAATTTTTCAAATTCTTCATCGAGTAGGTTTAACCACTTCGTTCTGTTAAGTGATTCCCACCATGTGGCCGCCTCCTCTTTAAACTAAGCCACTATGAAAGATTTCCAACTTGTCGTCCATAATGACTTATGTCTTTCTATTAATTCTTCAATAGTAGGGCCATCATCTTTTCATGTAAAATATTTCTTGCTAGAAGCCATGAAGAGGGTTTTGAAAAAATCACTTGACGAAAATTAAAATGGCCACAGTTCGGTCAATATTTCTCATAATGCTTATTATCACCTATTTTCGGAAATGGAACGACTATTATGCATCTTCCCATGTGATAGAAATCCCTATCTAGGGACTGAAATTTCAGATTAGCGCTACAACTATCCCAAAATTCTTAAAAAAGAACTAATTTTAAATCAACGATACCTCCCTCATCCGGACTCTGATTCGAACGATATTCTTTTCTAAATTGGGTAATTTTTCAAGAATATCTCATGTTTTCAATTTATTTCTAAAATTCCCCACAAAACTGACAAATATTAGCTAGAGATCTGCCGTCCACAATTTTTCGTTAAAACATTTCTGCAACACAATTGATTTTTAAATCAGCGATATCTCCCTCATCCGAACTCTGATTCGGGCCATTTTTGTTTTTGAATTGGGTTTTTTTTCGCAAAGAATCCAGATCTACAATTTTTTTCTTCAAAATTTTCACTAGAAGTTACAGATCTGATCTACAAACTCGCTGTAGAGTTATAACTAGGGTCTCTCACACCTCTAATTATCCCACATTAATAAGTTAATCCGGGAACGTTTTGTTATTGCAAGGAGTAGCTCAATCCGAGGCTATTTGTTCGAGTAATGCTTAGTAGTATAGTGTTCTAATGATTCGAAAGGAAACATATGCTAAGCTGTAACTAAACTAACCCAAAAGATTAGAATCACACAAGGCAGTTGATCAGTCAAGGGTACGGAAGCAATAACCCATCCCTTCAGAAACTGATGAAGAAAGGAAATTAGAGCATGGACTTATAGGTCTGGGAGCTAAGCAGTGTCTTGCTGAGGCTCACTACAGCCTTAGGCCTTCTCTCACACCAAAAACAACAAAGGCAGGTAAATAAAACGGTGGAAAGTAAAATGGAACAGCCGTCTGGAAATGGAACAACAATAAATGGAACAACAGTAAAATGGAACAACAGTAATCAAATGGAACAACATTAATAAAATGGAACAACAATCCTCATCCATATGTACATGTTCTATACTACTATAGCAATCTGAGAATAATGAATGATATGACTACGTTTCTGAACGAAGTAATATTGCTTTCAAGTCTCACAAATACTTATTTCACATGGATCTAATAACGATAACAGTCATACCAACATTCTGTTACAGAGATAACTGAAAGATGCAATTCAAATAGATCCAATTGTACAGTGCAGAGACATGAGATAAATAAATTATTCAAACATCAATTATAATGAAGCGTAGTATATCACATAAAAGATGTATCAGATTACTTAAATAACAGAAATAAACAAACCACACACAAATCACCGTATAATAATACAAAAGCAAGTGTCCTTCGGAGCCAGGCACTTAGCTGCCAATGGTACACTGCCTAAGGTTACTCCAGACGCAGAGACGAGATGAACACCAAGTCTTTTATATTAATCGCATCAACAAAAGTATAACAAAATCAGGTCTCAGTGAGACTCAATGATCACAATTTGTTTTGAAACTTTAAAATCATAAAAACAGTTGTCCCCCTTACTCAATGGCATGGTGCCTTGATATAACAGAAATGACGGAGGTATCTAGACAATTAAAAAAGATAAGTTAAAGCAGCGATCCCTCAGGATCAAAGATCCTGAGGGATTCGCTAATCGTTCAATTCTTCTCTTTTCCTTCTTGCACTCTCCGACTCGGTATCCCACATTCTTTCCCTGGGCTATTCAGCTCTAATTTTGCTTGATCTCGTCCGCATCCGGTTCCCTGCTGGAGGGACAGTAGTTATTTTCCCTTTGCTCCTTGCTTTTGATCGACAATCCCCTATTTCCACATCTTCCTGCATAGAAAACATCAATTATCAGCACTTGAGCTTCCTTTGTCTATTTTCGCTCATTTTATCAAAACCCTTTATCTTCTTTGAACTCATAATACAGAAAAGGTTAGAATTATTATTGAAAACCCACTAGATTGCTTGTCAAAAGCATACCTTCCAAGTGCTCCACACACCCCCCTGCTTACCCTGTTTCATGGCCTCATGAAAACGTTATAGTTGACATGCAAGGCAGTGAGAGAATAGGACGGCGAAGGGATCTCGCGAGGAGGCCGACAACCGGTATGAGCAACTAGATGGTCAAAGAACTGATCTATTTGATCTGCATGAATCTCATATAAGGCCTAATATCCGGGTGCAGGGTGCCAAATAATTGGACTGCAAAATCGATACCCCAACCAGGATGGCCCTACTCGCAGAATCCGTTCCCCATAGAGACTCAATCGGCTTGTAGCCAGCTCAAAATTCTCATATTTGAAGGGTTCCCTGAGCTGGATGTTTGGGTTAGAGGTCCGGTATCGAAATTTTGCAGCATTGATGGAAAGGTCTTTAATAGTCAAGAAGTATTCCAGACTATTTCGGATCAAGTCTTCATGCATGGGACCTAATATCTCAATGACACCTGGGATCCTCATAAGACTCCTATGCTCTCTCCTTAGCATCACTGGGTCTCTAGGTTCAGCTCATACCCATAAATCTAAGCTATTCTCTTGTCTCTGGAAGGTGTTGTAAGCTTTGAGCCACTTCAACTGATTAACCCCAAATGAGATAAAGGCTTGGAGTTGTATATCGCCAACAAAAGGGCCAGGATTTAAATCTGTTTCCTGGTCGAGCACAAGATTGTGCAGGTAAAACTCGCATAATAACCTTGGAACTTTAACTCCATAGTGCTTGCAACAGTCTATAAAGTCATTAACAGTGTTGATGTGGATAGGTGCTCCTGCCCTAATGACTTCTATTTTTAATCTCAGATATCGTTGAAGAAAAAACAAAGCATAATTTTTAGCAGGGGCCCTACAAGTCAAAACATCATTATATAAGGAACACACGGTGTCCATCTGCTTAACAACACTATCTAATCGATGAGTTACCTTAGCAACCTTTTCCTGCTCCTTCTGCCATCCTTCAAAGGCCTGACTCTCAGACTGACTGATGTCTCGAAGTTGCTGTTGGAGCTCTTCGTATCTTTCCTTGGGGACTGTCTGTTCTCGGAACTGCTCAACTTCTTGCTGAGCTTCCTTCATCATTTTATGCAGGGTTCTGGTTTTTGGGTCCTCTTTCCACAAAGCCGTAGAGGCCGAAAGTTTAACCTGGACCTTCCTATTATGTTGCTTGGAGTTTAGGACCCGAATTACGCCTGAGGGTGGTGCTTCTGTTTGGACCTCTTTGCTTTCTGTTTCTTTCTTAACGTGAATAACGGGTTGCTGTGGTCCTTCTGCCATCAGAGCCTCTTGCTGTTCCATTGGAATGTCCCTTCGTTCTTCAGCGCCAGATGGAACAACAGTCTGTCCCTCCATGCTATTTGGAACAGCAGTTTGTTCCTCCATGTCATTTGGAACAGCATCCTGTTCCTCATTATTATTTGGAACAACAGACTGTTCCTCGGCAGTAGGTCTCCTGATGGGGTTTCGGCCAGCAAAACGGGTTCTTATCCTTGGGGTTCTTGCTGCCGTGGTCCTCCTCCTTTTCCTTACGGTCTTCTGTATTCTCAGACTGGCTTTCAACATTCGAATTTGCTGCCAGAGTCTGGCTATAGTGCCCAGCAACCTCTGCTGTTTCTTTCTTAACTTCTTAATTTCCTTTGCCTCAGCAGAGGGTTTAGCCCTTGAGCTCGTTCCTTCTTCATCTGGGATATCTTCCGGTGTCTTGGGGATAGATTTTCGCTGATTTTTGTCTTCTATTTCATTATCATATCCAGGTAGGTTTTCTTCCTCTGCCTCTTCTGCATGCATTTCCTCGGGTAATTCTTCTTCTGTGGGACCATCAGGGACACCTCCTATGCTGGAGGGCTGGCCATATTCTCCCATGTTGGCCAGAACTGCTGCCAATTCCTCCTCACCTGGAGGGTCCTGCAACGGGCTACCCCCAGGCTGTGCAATTTCTTCTTCCTGATTGCCCTGTTCGATGGCCTCTTCTTCCTCTGAGTGTTCATCTCCTTGGTTGCTATGTTCGGTGGCCATTTCTTCCTCGGAGTGTTCATCTCCCTTTTCAATTTCTCCTTCCGGCTGGTCAGTCTCGGCCTCTGATTGCTCAGCATTTCCTTCGGAGAGTCTTCCTTCTGGTTCTGGAGGTTCATCCGTGATTTCAATTGGCTGGGCCGTGGCTCCCTGAATCCTTTCTAGCCTTCCTCATATCCGAGCCAGCCGGGCTGACTTCCTTGGTCTTTCAGGTTGGTTGGGTGTGCCAGCAGGTTCTCTGGGTTCTTCTTGTCGTTCTGGTGTACTGGAGGGTTGCTTTCGTTTTGAAGCAGCATGTCTTTCTGCTGCTGGCTCCTTGCGTCTTTTTGAACGTTCCGGCATACTGGAGGACTATTCAAGTTTCGGGGGTGGTACAGCCAATCCCCCCTCGACTATTTCAATCAATTCTGCCCAAGTGCTTTGCTGTTGAGTGTGACTGTGGCTCACTATCAACCGGATCAGTCCATGGTGGCTGACAACTGCATCTATATGCTGGGCCTTCCTCACGCTTCAGGCCGCATCATGTAATAGCGAATTTAAAAGTGTAGGGAGATTCACAGAGAATTTTCGTTTTAAAACAGCCAAAAGTTTTAGGTGACGAGGCCTTACCACGTCTTTTCTTCCTTCGCAGGTGATATAACTTTGCACTGTCTTCGCCAGCTCGGTCCAGGGTTCCCCAAGTGTTGCCGGCAGAACTCCTTTCCCTTTGACTGTCAAGCTTTGGCCTTCGTCCTGGAAAATTTCCATAGCTTTTTGCAATCTTTCCTTCTTCAGCGTCCATATGGGTCCAGCAGCTGGTAATCCTGAGACTTCTGCGAGGATGTCCTCCGTAACCACTATCCGCTTTCCTCCTACTACGGAGTAGTTTTCCTGCAAATTCTGCAGGAATTCCAACGCTACTGCTTCGTTTGATTCTTGCAGGCAGTTGAAGTAATTCAACCATCCTGCGTCTTCCAGGATTTTGTGAGCAGCAGCGGAAACTGTCAGCTTGTGAGGTTCGCTTCGGACCATCTTTCCACCCATGATTCTACTCAGAAATGGAACAGCAACTGTTTGCGGTATTTGCGATGCAGAGAGGATGATCAATGCCAATTTTTGGAAAGGATCACAGAGCATGCAACGAAAAAAGGATCGTGGATGGCAATCTCCGTAGGATGAAATCATCATACCGTTAAACCATGCCATTCCTTCGTACATTATCTTGCCCGAATGGTGTGCAGCCACGTAATCCCTGTAGTAATGAGGTTACCTCCCCCCCGCGATCTGATAGGCTGCCCCCAGCCATCAAAGAGAGGAGCAGCAGCCAGTCGGGAGTCAAATCATAAAGTACAACATATGGAATTATGCCATGTTGTGAAAAAACAATGAAATGCCGAAACCGAGGCAAAAAGGTAGATCGCGTTTTATATGAGAGCCTGCGTGATATAATGAGGAACCGGGGGATTGGACGTCTGTCAAATGTACGAAGTCTCCAGTAGTC
>APFE031553566.1:15950-33376 GCA_000404065.3 Pinus taeda | reverse complement strand
ATATATATTCGCGTTTCCCCGTTTCCAAAATTTGGGGAGGTCGCGTTTCGTTTCGCTTCCCCGTTTCCCCGTTTCGTGCAACTTAGGATCTATTGTGACTCCAATTCAAGCGTAATCAACTCCAAGTCAAGGCACTACTAACGTCCCCTTTAATTTCCCATTTACATCGATGAGGTACCTTCAAAACGAGTCAACTTCTACTTTTGGTGCAACCACGAGGTTAAAAGCGATATCATGGCAAATGTGTTGAGTAAGCAATATGTCAAAGCAACTCAAGGCCACATCATGGACCACGGACAACTCATGTTTAGGAAATTTCAAGCCTTACACCCCACAAAAAGCGAGCAAATGGACCTAGACAAGGAGTGTCGTCCACCCTTCTACCCATTGGATCATGTAAAGGTCAATTTGGAGGAATGTTGAGGAAAAACATAAGGCCATATAGATCTCCAAGCAATCCAAGGTATATTTCAAGTCAAAAACAAGCAAGGAGCCCAAAAGAATGGTTTGAATCATCTTTGCACCAAGGAAAGCAAGGTTGTCCACATTAAACTAGTCATTTGAAAGGCCAACATCTTCATTCAAGCAACATTGTGCAAACAAAATGGAATTTTTGACTTCCTACGCAATTAATTTATAAGGAATGTAAGGCTATTTCATGATAGAATGTTGTACTCTTAGACCAATTAGGACCTCCTTTTGTCAAATCACACCTCTAATTAATGCAATGTCTCACCTATTTTAAGTAATATAATGAAATAACTTGTAGTTTGACTTAATCGTGAAGCATATTGTGGATGAAAAGTTGCTTGTTTTTTCAAGCGGAAAGAGGAAAGATGTTGAGATCCTAATCTAAAAAAAGAGAAACTTCCCTCCTTTGTAGATTGTTGTGAATTGTTGAGATCGTTTTTCCATAATACGAAATATTTTCATGAAACCTTTGGTGTTCATCATGAATTATCTTTCATGGTTGATTTCACATATTTCTTAAGGCGATCTTTGGATAACTAAAGGATACCACAAAAACTAACTAGATCAATCCATTTGAAAGGAATCTTTATCACTTCCTTAGGGATTTTTATGGTTTTACTCGCACATCTCTCTTGTTCGTCTAAGGTAGAGTTTATTTCTTCTTGTTGGGCCATGGCCTAGTGCTCCTCACCAAGGGCTTCAATTTATTTTGCATCATAATAGAGCTATTTGTTGAAGGATTTTCCCTAAGTATAATCCTTTCTATTGGGATTGGTTTCAAAACTTGTTCTTGATTAAGCGCGAGCTCATTTAACTTTTGGGATTCCACCTACGGCCATAATCCACAAGAATTGATCAACCAACTCAACAGGGGCATCGATTTGACCCCACAACCCTAGTGGAAAAAAGGCACACACCTTATTCCACCAAACAACCATCTCGTTTTATAAAATTCTGCAATTGTCCTTAATTTTTATTATTCAAAAAGCCCTTAGAATAGAAAAATATATACATAAAATAATATATAGAAAAATGAAACCATAAAAATAAAAAGTAAACCATTGAATTTCATCACTTTTATGTTTATATAAGATTTGACTGATTACATTTTGATTCTAGACTCGTTTCTATGAAAGCATGCCACATCGTTTAAACCTTCCTTGTTGAATATACTCAAGGTGATCCACATATAGAGAATTATTTCATGTGGTGCAATATACCACTATATAGCTAGGGAAAGGTTGTTTAGGTGACAGTGGTGGCTATTCTCCTATTCCCACGAGGTTTGAACCTTCCTAATGAGGATTTGCACTAGGCCTGAAAAAATTTGCGGTAACAAGCCGTTTCAAAGAAAATTTTTGCATCAATTGATAACATGAAAGGGTTGGAAACAATATGCAATTTGAAATTTTGTTGATCCCAATCATTCTTAAACAAGCAACCCTCCAAATCTGGATTTTAGACCCCATAGTCGTAATTCTAGTTTAAACATTATTGTTTCCTTTCAAACACTCTCAAAAACAAAAAATCCCATCCTTTTATTTTCTATCTGCATAAATTCGCAATATAGATCATGAAATATCACAAATCATATTAATCATAAGTCTACGACACTTTGAAATTATTATCATTCATTAGACTTAGTTTCTTTTATGTATTTCCCCCTATGTCAAAGAACAATTGACCTACAACGTGTGAAGAAGATACTAAGGTTACACTAGGTATCACTCTTCCATTATTGCTAAGGTCTATCTTGTACCTTCCATTAGCCCTACAATCTCACATGTATATATAAGGCATTGTCATTTAAAGGGAGGGTTTTGGCGGTAATACAAATTCATAACTAGAATATGAAATATAAAAAATATAAATGAAAATAGAAAAGAAAGCGTGAAGAATTAGAATATCCATTCTTGTACTTGATGGAGGAGCTTGTTGAGATATGGAAATTATGCGAGTGTGGTAATCTCAATGCCAAAAATTCATGTTACCCACCAAAAGTGGGTGACCCCATAGGAGAAAAATTTCTCCTACATCTCGCTTGAGAAATAGTCAATAGCCCCTGACAACCACCAGTGTAGTTGATACATTGTGCCATTTGATCTTCGCTCCCTGCATCAATCATATGTCCCCTCACCCATCTTTAGAGAACATATTTGCGAAGGTGGGATATCCAACCCAAAAGTTATGTTCTTCATTGTGCAATCAGATTCTTATGTTTGTTTTTCCTTGGGCATCCTGGGAATGGATTATTGAGTGACTTCGAAAAAAGGAAGGGCTTTGACCATAGTTTTGTTCCTTGACCTCGAATGGGGCAGGTTACTCCTCAATCCTAATCCTATGGGATCTCCCTTATTGGCCTGTGGCTTTAGGAAGGGCACTATCTAGGAAACCTTGATTTTGGTAGCGTGGTTGCGTTTTCGCCATCCACATTTTTCCCTCCGCTCTGCACATTACACCCCTATTTCAACATATTCCTTCTCTGAGTCAACAAGGCACTCACACACCCACTCCACTTGTCCACATGTCTAGGTCGTGCCTGGAAATGTTGCCCGGGAGGTTGATGCAGCTAAAAGAATGTTAAAAGAATGTCCTGGCCACAAGAAAGAAACAAAAGAAAAAGAATATTATAAAATGCAAAGGATGGTTGGGACATTTAATATAACACATGGGAAAAAGTTGAGCATGAGATCTACCCCTTATTATGGCCATTACCCTGGTTCCTAGGGCCCTATGAGTGCCCCCAAATCATTGAGGAACCCTTGCACGTCCCAACCCCTGGTGGGCGACGAACTGCCCTACCTTAAGGGGTTGATAACTACTTATATCGTACACAACATGCTCTATTTTCCTGGAGCCCAGACCAATAAGACAAAGAAAAATCAAGAAAAGGAAAAAGGATAGTGAAGAAGGGTGGTAAAACAAAGTACAAGTTAACTCATGTATCAACAATTGCTCCCTCCTACATCTACACACCCAAATAATCATCATTGCCATCCTTGAACCCATGCCATTTGGCCTTGAGACCCCCGTGTCCCCATCCATTCATCATCATTCACATAACACCTATCAATTAAATGATGTACCAGGGACCTGTCTTTCCCCTTAGGGACTTGGAACACCTAATAGGGTTGTTTATTAACCACTCTTACCTAGGGGGGTAACACTAAATTTGGAAAGGAAGCCCACTATGAAGTCTCAATGTGCCTTTGAGAAATAATCTTGGTTCACTTAGATGTACTAATGAGTTATTGTACCTAATTCTGGGGATGCACATTGGATATTAGATGTGATTGGTGGGTGGTTTCATCATGGGTTGGGAAACTTAAGCAGGGCCCAGGTCCACTAGAGGATCATATTGACACCGTTGGGTGAAGCATTGAGAGCCATTAGACTCTCATCATGTGTAGAGCATCATTCCATGCCATGGGAACACTCAACACCTTTAGCAGTTTGCTCATTGCCCTACATTATTCACGAGAAGATGTGCTTGGACCAATATGCCCTGACCAACTTAACATTATATGGCAATTGATCCAAGGCCCAGAGGAGGTTTGTCTCAACCCTTGAGACATGGGAGGGCAAGCACCATCGTCGAAGCCCTCGGTATTGGGGCATCACAGGATATTTTATCATCACGAGACCCATGGGACTAGCTTTTCTGCCCCAAACTCATTTTGGGGCCCCACATGATGACTTGCATGGAGAGTAAGGAGCCATCCCCTTGTTCATAATTTATGGAGCCCTCTCACACACTTTGGCACCAAGAGGACTCAACGTGGCCCTCAAACAGCCCTACATGAACACGATCTCATCAATTCAGTTAGCAGTTGGATGGTTATTTCATAATTTGTAAACGCTACTTGGTCGGCTTGTGACCAAGGCATGTATTTTACACATTTTTATAATGTTAGGGGCCTTGGGCTAAAAATTCGACCTTCTAGGTCTCATATAAATAAAACTCAACTTCATTTGTTTTGGATCATCATCACACTTGAACTTTGGCCTTCTTGGAAAATCCGAACTTTTTCTTTGGATTAGCTTTTGGATGTCCTGGATGCATTTTGATATTTAGAGATGAAATTCGACTTTTTTTTTAGCTATCTCTTGAATTGTGGATGGATATAACATATTGTCATCTTGTAAGTGCCTCTTGTTGAAGTTTCAATCTTTAAAAATGTCTAATGTATGGAATTGTTGCAACTAGATTAGTGTTATATTGTGCCCTAATTGTTGAAGATTTATTTTGAAAGCCATTTGGTTGGGTAATTATTTTGAAAGCCATTCATCAGTACAAGTATGAATACAGGTGTTATTGCATGAAAGAGTCAACCTATCCCAGGTACCAGTGTAGGAGAATAGAGGCATGTTTGGTCGTTTTCAGGGACGCCACAGGTCTGTATGAAGTAACTAAAGTGATACAGAGAGTTCAAGATGTTTAGGTCTATCGTAGAGTTGTAAAAGAGGTTGACGTGTGTTGATATAAGTTGTTGTTAGGTGATGGAAGGGTTGTTCAAGGTTTTGAACAACAAGCTTTGTGCCCTAGTTAGTCCTCTCTCTATTATATGTTGCCCTTAAGAGTCTGCTCAAAAGTATGATAAGTTTCACTCTGATTTTTTGTCAATGGGAGAGAGGAAAGAGACCCTAAGAAGGAGACATATGGACTATGATTCGGACCGCAAATTTCAGGTGTATTGCGCAAAGATACTATGCATATGTCTCTCCTGATGTGGACCACATCCAACCTCAAGTAGTTGTACAGAAGTGCAGGTTCATGCACATAGTATAGGACTAATACAATGAAAGAAAATAGGGTTAACGTGGAGAAAATTCATTGGAAGGAAGAGTTGCTCTAGAGTGGTTGGATAAGATTGTCCTAAAGGCCTTAGGAACACAAATTTGAGATGCCCTAGTGCTATCAGCAAGAAGCAGAAGTGTGACAGTTAAGAGGGTTGTTTTGTGGAACCCTAGAACAGTGATAAAGGTGCAAGCTTGGTACTATTAAGAGGGAAGTTTAATGGAGCCCTAAAAGACCTCATGTACAATGTTCATTGGAGGAGCTAATGAACTGTTAGGAGGAAGATTTGTGAGCCCTAGTTCAGTGGGTTGCGGGAGGGAAAACTCATTCATAATAGGGCATATTGTAAAGACCATAAGAACGTGATCCTTTGGAACGATAGAGGACATTGTTAGTGGGAAGATCGTGGAGCCAATGTTAAGTCATCTTGGAGCAGCCAAGAGTAGTTGATAGTAGCATTTTGACGGATGGAAATGCAAGCATTTTGATGTTGCAGAAGTTGCAGTGATCAACAAAAGAGGAGGCAAAGTACCTTCTAGATGTGTTCATGGTAGGTGGATTGAAAGGATTGTTATGATCATGTAGGTCAAGTACACTTTGTTCAAGGAAATATTGGTGGTCATAGTTGTTGACACCGAGCCCTAGTTGTGTCTTGTATTAGGGTTCTATGTAAGGGTATGATCCATCGTATGGGAGCCCTAAGATTGTTGTATTAAAGTTTATATATAACAAGTTGTGGTGTGAAAAATTGTCTTGTGTACAACTTGGTTCATTGTTATTTGTTATTCCATTGTGCAAAGTGCTTTTGTTGTAGCATTTGAGTGTGTTTGTGATCGTGATATTAGACTCAAACCTGATTCTTAAGTGTTGTGGAAAATTCAACAGGTTGTCCACATTATACTAGTTGTTGGAAATGTCCAAGCCCTCGTTCAAGTAATGTTGTGCAAGAAAAGTGAAAATTTTGAATTCCTAAGCACTCAAGATACTTTTTCAAACAATTCAAGCCATTCTTTGATGAAACATTGTATGCTTAGGTCAATTCGGGCATCCTTTTTTCAAATTGATCCTCTATTTGGTGGGACATCTCACCTCATTTGAAGGATTTATCTAATGTGATTACAAAAATTGTAATTTTACTTAGTCTCCAACCATATTGTGTATGAAAAATCACTTATCTTTTGAAGCAAAAGGAGGAATCGTGTTGAGAGCCTCATCTATAAATAGAGCCCTCTCTCTCCTTTGCAAATCATTGTGAATTGTTGAGATAGTGTTGAACTAGGGAATGCAACAAACGAGTGGAAGCGACCATTGGAGCAATGGTTGGAGATGTGATCCAATAGCTGCAGCCTACAGGATGCGACCACCAAGACCAATGTAGCTAATAGGAAATGGAGAGGCATAGTGATTGGTCCCATCTAAGGATAAGCCATCTCAGGTCGGGCCCTACCTGAGAAGACGACCCAGAGAGGCCCATTAGAAGTGATGTAACCTAGGATAGGGGAAATAAATGAAACAAAAAGAGAGGATATAGGAGGACTTCTCCAAGTTGACTAAAAAGTAAAGAAGTATAAAGGAGAAAGGCTTCATGAATACAAGTATGGATGGGGGTGTTATTGCATGAAAGAGTCGACCTATCCCAGGTACCAGTGTAGGAGAATAGAGGTATGTTTGGTCATTTTCAGGGATGCCATAGGTCTGCATGAAGTAACTAAAGTGACACAGAGAGGCCGAGATGTTTAGGTCTGTGGTAGAGCTGTAAAAGAGGTTGACGTGTGTTAACATAAGTTGTTGTTAGGTGATGGAAGGGTTGCTCAAGGTTATGAAAAATAGTCTTTGTGCCCTAGTTAGTCCTCTCTCTATGGTACGCCGCCCTTAAGAGTCTGCTTAGAAGTATGATAAGTTTCACTCTGATTTTCTGTCCATTGGAGAGAGAAAGAGACCCTAAGAAGGAGACATATAGACTGTGATTTGGGCCGCAAATTCTGCGTGTATTGCGCAAAGATACTATGCATGTGTCTCTCCTGAAGTAGACCACATCCAACCTCAGGTAGTTATACAGAAGTGTGAGTTTATGTGCATAGTATAGGGCTAATACAATGAAGGAAAATAGGGTTAACGTAGAGCAGATTCATTGGAAGGGAGAGTTTCTCTGGAGTGGTTGGATAAGATTGTCCTAAAGGCCTTAGGAACACTAATTTGAGATGCCCTAGTGCTATCAACAAGAAGAAGAAGTGTGAAAGTTTAGAGGGTTGTTTTGTGGAGCACCAGTACAGCGATAAAGGTGCAAGCTTGGTACTATTAAGACGGTAGTTTAATGGAGCACTAGAAGACCTCATGTACAGTGTTCATTGGAGGAGCTAATGAACTGTTAGGAGGAAGATTTGTGAGCCCTAGTTCAGTGGGTTGCAGGAGGGAAAACTCATTCATAATAGGGAATATTGTAAAGAACCTAATAACTTGATCCTTTAAAGCGGTAGAGGATAGGGTTAGGGGGAAGATCACGGAGCCAATGTTCAGTCATATTGGAGAGGCTAAGAGTGGTTGATAGTAGCAGAGTGACGGTTGGAAATGTAAGCATTTTGATGTTGCAGAAGTTGCAGTGATCAGCAAAAGAGGAGGCAAAGTACCTGCTAGATGTGTTCAAGGTACGTGGATTGAAAGGAATGTTATGATCAAGCAAGTCAAGCATACTTTTTAAGGGGAAAGATTGGTGGTCATAGTTGTTGTCACCAATTCCTAGCTGTGTCTTGTACTAGGGTTCTATGTAAGGGCCATGATCCATCATATGGGAGCCCTAAGATTGTTGTAGTAAAGTTTGTATATAACAAGTTGTGGTTAGAAAAATTGTCTTGCGTACAACTTGATTCATTGTTATTTGTTATTCCATTGTGCAAAGTGCTTTTGTTCTGGAATTTGAGTGTGTTTGTGATCGTGATATTGGACTCAAACATGATTCTTAAGTGTCGTGGAAAATTCAACAGGTTTTCCACATTATACTAGCCGTTGGAAATGTCCAAGCCCTCGTTCAAGTAACATTTTGTAAGAAAAGTGGAAATTTTGAATTCCTAAGCACTCGAGATACCTTTTCAACCAAGTCAAGAGATTATTTGATGGAACATGCTTAGGTCAATTCGAGCCTCCTTTTCTCAAATTGATCTTCTAATTGGTTGGACATCTCACGTCATTTGAAGGATTTATGTAATAGGATGACAAAATTTGTAATTTTACTTAGTCTCCAACCATATTGTGTATGAAAATTCACTTATCTTTTGAAGCAAAAGGAGGAAATGTGTTGAGAACCTCATCTATAAATAGAGAGCTCTCTCTCCTTTGCAAATCATTGTGAATTGCTGAGATCATTTTGCTATAATGTGAATTATTTTCATGAAATCTTTGGTGTTCATCTTGAAGTTTATCTTTCTTGGTTGATTTCAAATATTCCTAAGGAAATTTGCAAATAACTAAAGAATACTACACAAACTAACTAGATTGATCAATTTGAAGCGCAACTTTGTCACTTGTAAAGGGATGTCTAGGGTTTTATTCACACATCTCTCTTGTTGGTGTATGGTAGAGTTTGTCTCTCTTTGTTGGGCCATGCCCTAGTGCTCTCCACCAAGGGTTTCAATTTATTTTGTATCATAGTGTAGCTAATGGTTGACGACTTTCCCCTAAGTAGGATCCTTTCTAGTAGGGTTTGATTTCAAAAAAAAATCTTGATTAGACTTGAGGTCACTTAACTTCTAGTGATACTCCTCTAGCCATAAACCACAAGCATGGACTAACCAACTTAAGACGAGCATCAAATTTGACCCCATAGCCCTAGTGGAAATAAGGCACACTCCTCATCTCTTTTTACTAAATTCTGCGATTGCCCTTAATTTTTATTATTTAAAAAGCCTTAAGAATAGAAAAAAATACATAAAAAATAAATTAGAGAAAAATATAAAAATCAAAAATAAAAATTGATCCCGAGAATTTTTTTACTTTTATGTCTAAATAAGATATGACTGATTACATTTTGATTCTAGACTCATTTTTTAGAATGGTGTGCCACATTGAATATCTAAGATAGTTCCCCTCTCCTTTCTTGCATTTAATGTTGATCTAAAAATTGTGGAAGGGTTTTGAAGGAGATTTTAAAAATCTGATTTTATCTTCAACAATTATAGCTCAAGTATTGGTAAAATCCCTCCCCTTGAGATACACAAAAAGTTGATTCCTACCCTTCTAATCCCCAACAACATTTCTAAAGTTTTCTAATTGAATATCACTCACCTTTGGAAGTGTTTTCAGTAGTCCTAACAATTGCAACATGTTACATACTAATTGGGAAACTTTCATTTTTCAACCCCCGGGAATTGGTGCCCCAAAATTGAGTAACAATTTCCAGATTTGAATAACTTTTTGAATAATCAATACTTTGAAGTGCTAGTATGTTTATTTTCATTATATTTTATTATAATATAAACCCAAATTCATATTCGTAAGTTTCTATAGGATTTTTGGGCTTATGAGAGGCCCTAGAGGCCAAAAGTGAGAGGAGAGTGTTCTTAGGTGACATTAGGGTCATCTGATGTGTGCTTACCATTTGGAATATTGGCCAAGCCTTTATAAGCTTGCTAATATGAGTGGTAATAGGTCTCTAGGGTAGGGGTTTAGTAAATTTAAAATCCCTTGCCACCAAAAAGAATTAGAGAGACTTCCCCTGAGATATAGAAGAGTTAATGACATCTCATTAGTAAAATTAGCAAAATGTGGCAAGATTGTTAAAGTGAGGCAATATGCTACCATAGGGAAGGAGAGAGGTGTTACAACTCGATTTTAGAGAAAATTAAGAAAAACTAAGAGGAAGTGAATGAGAAAGGGGAATGCTAATAGGTCCATTACGATTTTACCCTTCATTAAAAGCCTAGTGCCATAGATTAATTACAATTCACAACATGTAGATAACAACCAATTAAAAAACGAAACCAAACTAACATGGGGTTATCTCATAAATTTATTTTGATGAGATAACTAACCTAAGAGCTAGATATGAAAGAGAGGAAAATCAAAACAGTCTAACCTTGTTGCCCCAACAGAGATGATCGTTGGGCCTTGAGCAACTTCCACGTGATATTGCACCTATTGATGATCCTCCATATGCTGAAATGTTGAGCTTGAAATCTTGGGTATTGGAATTTTTTATGATGTGCCTGTTACCAACCAAAATGCGTAACCCCAAAGGAGAAAACTTTTCTCTTGCATTTGATAGCCATTCGGACAACCAGCTAGCCATCAACCTTTTATATCCATTTCTTGATGATTATATGCCTTCGCCATCTGCGTCAACCACATACCTCTCCCCATCCAACATTTCCTCTTGGATGAAAGTGAGCTTCTATTCAAAACGTACTTTGATGATTTTGCAATCGAGTTCTTATACTAGTTTATTTTGTGCATTTAGTATCGATAACGGGGTGATTTAGAAGATTGATCGATCTTGACACTAAATTTGTTCTCTCACCTTACTAAGGGAGTTAATCTTTAGCCCTAGTATATTAGGACCTTCCTTAAGGGCTTAGGTTTGTAGGAGGGGCACTTGGGACATACGGATTGAAATATCATGTTCATCTTTCCCTACATCATGTTTCCCACTTCCCATACCACACTACAAGCCCCTTATACCACCTCCATTCTTCAGGTCTAACTTGTCATTGGTTCATTGGGATTTGGCACTCTCTTGTCCACACTCCTTGAGTAGGAGAAATGTTGTCCTCGAAGTTAATGAAAATAAAAGAATGGAAAAGCATATTATGGTCACAATGAAAGAAAAAAAAAGAAAATCAAAATGTAAAAGAAGGTCAGGATAGAAGTTAGCGCATGGGAAAAATCTTAAAATGAGCTCTACCCTCCTCATTGGTCATCACCTGATTCCTGAAAACTAGATTTCATTAAAATGAAACCTTTTATGTCCCAACCCTAATGAGAAATACATTATCTCATCTCAACAGGTAAAATAAATATTAAATCATAAGAGCAAGCTCTAACCCTTAAGTTATGCACCCAAAATAAAAAGCATTATGATGAAAAAGTAAAAAGCACACTAGATGTGTGCCCTAGAATGAAAACCCTAGTTTGAAATTCCTTGACTTGGGGACTTCTTCAAGGGTTGTATAAGCTTAGTATTCATTGGAATAAATCATAAGAATCCCTTTCTTCTCCTTGCCTTGATCTCAGGAATAACTTTAACCACAATAATTCACAAAACCATAGATCTCGTGCAACTTTCTTCTAAGTTTCTAATAAAGAGCGAAAACCATTTTGAAGTTCCATATTATCACATAGAGCTTCCCTTAAAAAGTCCTACCTCATCACCTAGTACCTCAAACCTAGAACATCAATAAAAGATGATTCCTTATCTACCGGGACTCCTCCCCCTAGTGAAATTCCATAAAGAGGAGGGGACATTGGTTGTGGTGACAATGGGATATTATCCCATTGTTATCACATAGTTTATCTCTTTGACCCATAGGCTTTCCCTCCTTAAGGCCTGCTAGATTGTGGTAACACAACCTACAACATAAAAGTAAATGTATTTCCACATACAAGGAGGTGATAACAATAGAAAATCTCAATGAGGGTGAGAAGCGAGTGAAGGTGAGAAAAGGAGAAGGAGAGGTGGAAAAGGTAGGGATGAACTAGTGGAGGAAAGATAGATCAAAGTTACTAAATCCTAGATCAAAAAACTAAACCAAATAAGCAAGAGGGGGCAAAAATAGAGATGAACAACTAAAGCCAAGAAGTAAGAGGTGGACACACTAGTTGAGATAGCAAATGAAAGAGGTGAGAATTACAACTATGTAGTACAAATAGTGAAGGAAAGAAGAAAAAGTTGACAATCCTAGTTTTGAACTGCGAAATGCAATAGATGAGTGGAAGCAAGCATTGGAGCAATGGTTGGAGATGTGATCCCATAGCTGCAGTCTATAGGATGCGACAACCGAGACCAAAGTCCCTGATAGGCAAAGGAAAGGAATGGCGATTGGTCCGATCTAAGGAGAATCCATCTCAGGTCGGGCCCTACTTGAGAAGACGACCTAGAGAGACCCATTAGTGGTGATGCAGCCTAGGAAACGGGCAAGAAAAACAAATATAGAGAGAGAGGATATAAGATAAAGGGTTCATTAGTAAAAGTATCAATGCGGGTGCTATTAATTTTTTGAGAAACCCTCAACATATAAGGCCTAGGTTTCTCTCACAATTGACCCTCCCAAAAACAAAGCATCACTCAACTTGGTAGAGCATATTAATTATCGACAACTTATGAGGCTAGTATAATCCACAAGCCACTAGAGAAAGGTTAGTACTAGACGGAAAGGATTTCATTCAACATTCGATGGGTAAGCAGAAGAGAAAAATAGTATGGGAAAGAAAGCATCACACAGCATTCTTATCTGCTATGGTGATATGCGAGCCTCAGGAGGTGGCTCTACTATGACTCATGATTTATGGGTGCACTTGTTGAGTAGCCCTATAAAGGTGATCGCTTATTGTACCTTGCCCCTCAATTTCCCATTATCTTAATGCACTCTTTGTTCCCCAAATCAACCATATCCATATGCATGCGCACCTATTTGGCAATGACCATCATTCTTCATTGAAGTCTCACAGTTTCTAATACATTAATGCTCCCTAATGCAATGACCCACATCCTCCAAGGCAGTGAAAAGATCTCTTGTGACCTCCAAGTCAAGAAACTATTAACGCGCCCTTTAATGTCCCATTTGCATCGATGAGGTACCTTGAAAACGAGTCAACTTCTACTTTTGGTGTAACCATGACGTTAAAAGAGGTATCATGGCAAATGTGTTGAGTAAGCAATATGTCAAAGCAAGTCAAGGACACATCATGGACCAAGGATAACTCATGTTCAGGAAAAGTTCAAGCCTTAAACCACACAAAAAGCGGGAAAATGGATGTAGATAAGGAGTGTCGTCCACCCTTTCTACCCATTGGATCATGTAAAGGTCAATTTGGAGGAATGTTGAGGAAAAACATAAGGCCATATAGGTCTCCAAGCAATCCAAGGTACATTTCAAGTCAAAAACAATCAAGGAGCATAAAAGCATGGCTTGAATCATCTTTGCACCAAGGAAAGCGAGGTCGTCCACATTAAACTAGCCGTTGGAAAGGCCAACATCTTCATTCAAGCAACATTGTGCAAACAAAATGGAAATTTTGACTTCCTAAGCACTCAGGTTAATTTTTCAAGGAATGTCAAGCTATTTCTTGATGGAAAGTTGTACCCTTAGACCAATTAGGACCTCCTTTTGTCAAATCAAACCTCTAATTGGTGGGATGTCTCACCTATTTTAAGATTTAATTTATGTAATGAAATAGTTTGTAGTTTGACTTAATCGTGAAGCATATTGTGGATGAAAAGTTGCTTGTTTTTTCAAGAAAAAGGAGGGAAAGATGTTGAGATCCTAATCTAAAAAAAGAGAAAGCTCCCTCCATTGAGATCCTAATCTAAAAAAAGAGAAAGCTCCCTCCTTTGTAGATTGTTGTGAATTGTTGAGATCTTTTTTCCATAATGTGAAATATTTTCATGAAACCTTTGGTGTTCATCATGAATTATCTTTCCTGGTTGATTTCACAGATTTCTTAAGGCGATTTGTGGATAACTAAATGTTAATTTTAGGCATGTTCTATGCTAGGAGCAATTTACTTCAATTTTTACATTTTAGCTCAATATCAATTCCATATTAGCAATCACATTTAGCATGATAGTAAAATGCAGATAGAACATAAACATAAGTCGCAGAAAACAAACCAAGAGAAGAGGACACAAGATGTGGCACCAACCAGGGACAAACCCCAACGTTGGGAAACCTTTGATCAAATCTTCTTATGATCTTCAATAGTTTAGCAAAGAGAGATAATATACATACATTTGAAGTCAACACTTTGACTTGCCAAAATCAGACATCAGAGATCTTCACTATGAATATCACACAATGGAGTTATTCTCTGGCATCAAGGATTGCAGCTTGGAACGCTGATAGAGCATCCCTCAATCTTCAACTGATTTGCAGCATATCAAGCTTATAGAATAAGGTTCTCCAAGTTGAGACCCTTACATCATCATGTTGCTCCTTGTTAGTTGAATCAACCTCAACGCAATCCTTCTAATATCCTAATGTTGCTGGCTATGGCCTGCGACCTAGCTCAGCAAGACTGAGCCGGAATAAGGTCCAAAGTACTATCTCCTAACAGTCCCAAAATCTGCCCAGATTTAACTTGCAATTGTTCTCCAAGAGAAGGTTGTCCCCTTTATTATTTAGAGCAGTCTATTTTCCTTTAACAATAGGTTTTCCTTCCATAAGACCATCCTCTACTTGTCATCATAGGTTATGGCATCATGGTAAGTTGCAGTCTGTACCAGCCCTTAAGCATGCACCCAAACAAGTTGCTAACACTACAGCTAGGTCTCACATGTATATATAAGGCATTGTCATTTAAAGGGAGGGTTTGGGTGGTAATACAAATTCATAACTAGAATGTGAAATATCAAAAATATAAATGAAAATAGAAAGGAAAGCGAGAAGAATTAGAATATCCATACCTGTATTTGATGATAGTTGATGATGTAGGAGCGTGTCGAGATACGAAAAAATATGCGAGTGTGGTAATCTCAATGCCAAAAATGCATGTTACCCACCAAAAGTGGGTGACCCCATAGGAGAAAAAATTCTCCGAGATCTCCCTTGAGAAAATAGTCGATAGATCCTAATAGCCACCAATGTAGTTGATACATTGTGCCATTTGATTTTCGCTCCCTGCATCAGTCATATGTCCCCTCACCCATCTTTACAGAACATATGTTTGAAGGTGGAATATCCAACCCAAAAGCTATGTTCTTCATTGTGCAATCAGGTGCTTATGCTTGCTTTTTGTTGGGCATCCTAGGAATGGATTATTGAATGACTTGGGAAAAAGGAAGGGCTTTGACAATAGTTTTGTTCCCTCACCTCAAATGGGGCAGGTTAATCCTCAATCCTAGTCCTGTGGGATCACCTTTATTGGCCTATGGCTTTAGGAAGGGCACTATTTAGGAAACCTTGATTTTGGTACCGCAATCATGTTTTTTCCATCCAGATTTTTCCCTCCCCTCCACACGTTACAACCCCTATTTCATCATATTCCTTCTCCGGCTCCACAAGGGACTCGCACACCCACTCCCCTTGTCCACATATCTAGGTCGCGCCTGGAAATGTTGCCCGGGAGGTTGATGAAGCTAAACTAATGTTAAAAGCATGTCCTGGCCACAAGCAAGAAAAAAAAGAAAAAGAATATTATAAAATGCAAAAGATGGATGGGACATTTAATATAGCACATGGGAAAAAGTCCAACATGAGCTCTACCCCTTATTATGGCCATTACCCTGGTTCCTATGGCCCTATGAGTGCCCCCAAATCATTGAGGAACCCGTGCACATCCCAACCCTTGGTGAGCGATGAACTGCCCTACCTTAAGGGGTTGATAACTACTTATATCATACACAACATGCTCTCATTTCCTAGAGCCCAGACCAGTAATAGAAAGAAAAATCAAGAAAAGGAAAAAGGATAGTAAAGAAGGGTGGTAAAACAAACTAAAGTTAATTCATGTATCAATGACTGCTCCCTCCTACATCTATACACCTAAATAATCATCATTGCCATCCTTGAACCCATGGCATTTGGCCTTGAGACCCTAGTATCCCCATTCATTCATCATCATTCACATAACATCTATCAATTAAATGATGTACTAGGGACCTGTCTTTACCCTTAGGGACTGGGAACACCAAATAGGGTTGTTTATTACCCACTCCTAGCTAGGGAGGTAACACTAAATTCGGAAAGGAAGCCCACTATGAAGTCTCAATGTGCCCTTGAGAAATAATCTTCGTTCACTTAGATGTACTAATGAATTATTGTACCTAATTGTGAGGATGCACATTGGTGTTATATGTGATTGGTAGGTGGTTTCATCATGGGTTGGGAAACTTAAGCAGGGCCCGGGTCCACCAGAGGATCATATTGACACCACAGGGTGAAGCATTGAGAGCCATTAGACTCTCATCATGTGTAGAGCATCATTCCATGCCATGGAACACTCAACGCCTTTAGCAGTTTGCTCATTGCCCTACATTATTCATGAGAAGTTGTGCTTGGACCAAGGTGCCCTGACCAACTTAACATTATATGGCAGTTGATCCAAGGCCTAGAAGAGGTTTGTCTAATCCGTCGAGACATGGGAGGGCAAGCACCATCGTTGAATCCCTCGGTATTGGGGCATCACATGCTATTTTATAATTAGGAGACCCATGGGACTAGCTTTTCTGCACCAAACTCATTTTGGGGCCCCACATGATGACTTGCATGGAGAGTAAGGAGCCATTCCCTCGTTCATAATTTATGGAGCCCTCTCACACACTTTGGCACCAAGAGGACTCAACGTGGCCCTCAAACAACCCTACATCAACATGATGTCATCAATTCGGCTAGCAGTTGGATGATTATTTCATAATTTGTAAATGCTACTTGGTCGGCTTGTGACCAAGGCATGTATTTTGCACATTTTTATAATGTTAAGGGCCTTGGGCCAATAATTTGACCTACTAGGTTTCATATAAATAAAACTCAACTTCATTTGTTTTCGATCATCATCGCAGTTGGGAACTTCGGCCTTCTTGGCAAATCGGAACTTTTTCTTTGGATTAGCTATTGAATGTCTTGGATGCATTTTGATATTTGGAGATGAAATTTGATTTTTTTTGGAGCTATCTCTTGAATTTTGGATGGATATATCATGTTGTCATCTTGTAAGTGCCTCTTGTTGAAGTTTCAATCTTGAAAAATGTCTAATGTATGGAATTGTTGCAACTAGATTAGCGTTATATTGTGCGCAAATTATTGAAGATTTATTTTGAAAGTCATTTGGTTGGCAATTGCACATGCTACTCATAGCATGACATGTGATGAATGTTCCTAGTGGATGAAATTTTGTTTTTCATCCATAAAACTCCATAAATTTGGAGTGGGTAATTGTTGAGGTTTGGTATCTAGGGCATCAATTATTTACCTCCTTAAAGACAATTATGGAAAATATGAAGCATCTCGAACTC
>APFE031553566.1:0-15940 GCA_000404065.3 Pinus taeda | reverse complement strand
CCATTCCCTCGTTCATAATTTATGGAGCCCTCTCACACACTTTGGCACCAAGAGGACTCAACGTGGCCCTCAAACAACCCTACATCAACATGATGTCATCAATTCGGCTAGCAGTTGGATGATTATTTCATAATTTGTAAATGCTACTTGGTCGGCTTGTGACCAAGGCATGTATTTTGCACATTTTTATAATGTTAAGGGCCTTGGGCCAATAATTTGACCTACTAGGTTTCATATAAATAAAACTCAACTTCATTTGTTTTCGATCATCATCGCAGTTGGGAACTTCGGCCTTCTTGGCAAATCGGAACTTTTTCTTTGGATTAGCTATTGAATGTCTTGGATGCATTTTGATATTTGGAGATGAAATTTGATTTTTTTTGGAGCTATCTCTTGAATTTTGGATGGATATATCATGTTGTCATTTTGTAAGTGCCTCTTGTTGAACTTTCAATCTTGAAAAATGTCTAATGTATGGAATTGTTGCAACTAGATTAGCGTTATATTGTGCCCAAATTATTGAAGATTTATTTTGAAAGTCATTTGGTTGGCAATTGCACATGCTACTCATAGCATGACATGTGATGAATGTTCCTAGTGGATGAAATTTTGTTTTTCATCCATAAAACTCCATAAATTTGGAGTGGGTAATTGTTGAGGTTTGGTATCTAGGGCATCAATTATTTACCTGCTTAAAGACAATTATGGAAAATATGAAGCATCTCGAACTCCATAAGCCCAAAGGAAAAGGCACTGGTCCAAACCATTTCGTGATCAAATACTTCTTTCTCCATATTTTCTTCTCCCGAAGTTTTGGTCCCCTATTCTTGGATGGCTAGGTTAGGGTATCGAGCAAAATTCTCTAGAGTGGAAGGGTGGATTCCGAGATCATAGACTTCAAGCTTAGGTTCCTAGCGCAAGACATCAATGTTTGACAAACATCTCCTGTGTTTTCAACCATAACAATTCTTGCCACGGCTGTTCCCTAGAAGGGAAGCCCTAGTTTGCATTTCCTTGACTTGGGGACTTCTTCGAGAAGCAAGTTAAGTTGAGAAGAGGAGAAGGAAAGAGAGGCGGTAAAAGTAGGGATGAATGAGTGGAGGAAAGAGAGATCAAAGTTACTAAACCCAAGACCAAAAAATTGAACCAAATACACAAGATGGGAAGACAATAAAGATGAACAACTGGAGCCAAGAAGTAAGAGGTTGCTACACTAGTTGAGATAACAAATGAGAGAGGTGAGAATTGACACTCTGGACCACAAATAGCGAAGGAAAGAAGAAAACGTTGGCAATGCTAGTGTTTAACTAGGGAATGCAATAAACAAGTGGAAGCAACCATTTGAGCAATGGATGGAGATGCGATCCCATAGCTGCAGTCTACAGGATGCGACCACCAAGACCAAAGTCCCTAATAGGAAAAGGAGAGGCATGACGATTGGTCCCATCTAAGGATAAGCCATCTCAGGTCGGGCCCTACCTGAGAAGACGACCTAGAGAGGCCCATTAGAGGTGATGTAACCTAGGGATGGGGAAATAAATAAAACAAAAAGAGATGATATAGAAGGACTTCCCCAAGATGATTAAGAAGTAAAGAGGTATAAAGGAGAATGGGTTCATGAGTACAAGTGTGAATGGAGGTGTTATTGCATGAATGAGTCGACCTATCCCAGGTACTGGTGTAGGAGAATAGAGGTATGCTTGGTCATTTTCAGGGATGCCACAGGTCTGTATGAAGTAACTAAAGTCATACAGAGAGGCCAAGATGTTTAGGTCTGTGGTAGAGCTGTAAAAGAGGTTGACGTGTGGAGATAAGTTGTTAGGTGATGGAAGGGTTGTTCAAGGTTTTGAAGAACAGTCTTTGTGCCCTAGTTAGTCCTCTCTCTATGGTAACTTGCCCTAAAGAGTATGCTCCGAAGTATGATAAGTTTCACTCTAATTTTGTGTCCATGGGAGAGAGGAAAGAGACGCTAAGAAGCAGACATATGGACTATGATTTGGGCCACAAATTCTGGGTGTATTGTGAAAAGATACTATGCATATGTCTCTCCTGAAGTGGACCATATGGACCATATCTAACCTCAAGTAGTTGTACAGAAGTGCGAGTTTATGTGCATAGTATAGGGCTAATACAATGAAGGAAAATATGGTTAACGTGGAGCAGATTCATTGGAAGGGAGAGTTTCTCTAGAGTGGTTGGATAATATTTTCCTAAAGGCCTTAGGAACACAAATTTGAGATGCCCTGGTGCTATCAACAAGAAGCAAAAATGTGAAAGTTAAAAAGGTTGTTTTATGGAGCCCTATTACAGTGATAAAGGTGCAAGCTTGGTACTATTAAGAGGGCAGCTTAATGGAGCCCTAGAAGACCTCATGTACAGTGTTCATTGGAGGAGCTAATGAAATGTTAGGAGGAAGATTTGTGAGCCCTAGTTCAGCGGGTTGTAGGAAGGAAAACTCATTCATAATAGGGCATATTGTAAAGACCCGAAGAACTTGATCCTCTGGAAAGGAATATGACATTGTTAGTGGGAAGATCACGGAGCCAATGATCAATCATCTTGGAGAAGCCAAGAGTGGTTTATAGTAGCAGATAGACTGTTGGAAATGAAGCAATTTGATGTTGCAGAATTTGTAGTGATCAGCAAAAGAGGAGGCAAAGTACCTGCTAGATGTGTTCAAGGTACGTAGATTGAAAGGACTGTTATGATGAAGCAGGTTAAGTGTACTTTGTTCAGGGCAAGATTGGTGGTCATAGTTGATGACACCAAACCCTAGTTGTGTCTTTCACTAGGGTTCTATGTAAGGGCCATGATCCATCGTATGGGAGCCCTAAGATTGTTGTATTAAAGTTTGTATATAACAAGTTGTGGTCTGAAAAATTGACTTGTGTACAACTTGATTCAGTGTTATTCGTTATTCCATTGTGCCAAGTGCTTTTGTTGTGGCATTTGACTGTGTTTGTGATCGTGATATTAGACACAAACCTGAATTTTAAGTGTCGTGGAAAATTCAACAAGTTGTCCGCATTATACTAGCCATTGGAAATGTCCAAGCCCAAGCCCTCGTTCAAGTAACGTTGTGCAAGAAAAGTGGAAAGTTTGAATTTCTATGCACTCAAGATACTTTTTCAAACAATTCAAGCCATTCTTTGATGGAACATTATATGATTAGGTCAATTCGGGCCTCCTTTTCTCAAATTGATCCTCTAATTGGTGGGACATCTCACCTCATTTGAAGGATTTATGTAATGCGATGACAAAAATTGTAATTTTACTTAGTCTCCAACCATATTGTGTATGAAAAGTCACTTATCTTTTGAAGCAAAAGGAGGAAATGTGTTGAGAGCCTCATCTATAAATAAAGACCTCTCTCTCCTTTGCAAGTCATTGTGAATTGTTGAGATCATTTTGCCATAATGTGAAATATTTTCATGAAATCTTTGGTGTTCATCTTGAACTTTATCTTTCGTTGATTTAAAATATTCCTAAGGAAATTTGCAAATAACTAGAGAATACTACACAGACTAACTAGATTGATCAATTTGAAGAGCAACTTTGTCACTTGTAAAGGGATGTCTAGGGTTTTATTCGCACATCTCTCTCGTCCGTGTAAGGTAGAGTTCGTCTCTCTTTGTTGGGCCATGCCCTAGTGCTCCCCACCAAGGGTTTCAATTTATTTTGCATCATAGTTGATCAAATTGTTGACGGATTTCCCCTAAGTAGGATCCTTTCTTGTAGGGCTTGATTTCAAAACATTTTATTGATTAGCCTTGAGGTGATTTAACTTCTAGTGTTCCTCCTCTAGCCATAAACCACAAGCATGGACTAACCAACTTAAGACGAGCATCAATTTGACCCCAAAGCCCTAGTGGAAAGAAGGCACACTCCTCATCTCTTTTTACTAAATTCTGCAATTTCCCTTAACTTTTTATTATTGAAAAAGCCTTAAGAAAAGAAAAAAATACATAAAAAATAAATAACAGCAAAATATAAGCATCAAAAATAAAAATTGATCCCGAGAATTTTTTTACTTTTATGTCTAAATAAGATTTGAATAATTACATTTTGATTCTAGTGTCAATTTTTAGAATGGTATGCCACATTGAATATCTAAGAAAGATAGTGCCCCCTCTCCTTTCTTGCATTTAATTTTGATCTAAAAAATGTGGAAGGGTTTTGAAGGAGATTTTAGAATCTGATTTTATCTTCAGTAATTATAGCTCAAGTATTGGTAAATTCCCTTGCCTCGAGATACATGAAAAGTTGATTCTAACCCTAGAAGACCTCATGTACAATGTTCATTGGAGGAGCTACTGAACTGATAGGAGGAAGATTTGTGAGCCCTAGTTCAGTGGGTTGCAAGAGGGAAAACTCATTCATAATAGGGCATATTGTAAAGATCGTAAGAACGTGATGCTTTGGAACAATAGAGGACATTGTTAGTGGGAGGATCACAGAGCCAATGTTCAATCATCTTGGAGCAGCTAGAGTAGTTGATAGTAGCAATTTGACGGATGGAAATGCAAGCATTTTGATGTTGCAGAAGTTGCAGTGATCAGCAAAAGAGGAGGCAAAGTACCTGCTAGATGTGTTCATGATAGAAGGATTGAAAGGATTGTTATGATCATGTAGGCCCAGTGTACTTTGTTTAGGGAAAGATTGGTGGTCATAGTTCTTGACACCAAGCCCTAGATGTGTCTTGTATTAGGGTTCTATGTAAGGGCCATGATCCATCGTATGGGAGCCCTAAGATTGTTGTATTAAAGTTTATATATAACAAGTTGTGGTGTGAAAAATTGTCTTGTGTATAACTTTATTCATTTTTATTTGTTATTCCAGTGTGCAAAGTGCTTTTGTTGTGGCAATTGAGTGTGTTTGTGATCGTGATATTAGACTCAAACCTGATACTTAAGTGTCATGGAAAATTCAACAGGTTGTCCACATTATACAAGCCGTTGGAAATGTCCAAGCCCTCGTTCAAGTAAGGTTTTGCAAAAAAAGTGAAAAGCTTGAATTCCTAAGCACTAAAGATACTTTTTCGAACAAGTCAAGCCATTCTTTGATGGAACATTGTATGCTTAGGCCAATTCGGGCCTCCTTTTCTCCAATTGATCCTCTAATTGGTGGGACATCTCACCTCATTTTAAGGATTTATGTAATGCAATGACAAAAATTGTAATTTTACTTAGTCTCCAACCATATTGTGTGTGAAAATTCACTTATCTTTTGAAGCAAACGGAGGAAATGTATTGAGAGCCTCATCTATAAATAGAGACCTCTCTCTCCTTTGCAAATCATTGTGAATTGTTGAGATCATTTTTCCATAATGTGAAATATTTTCATGAAATAATTGGTGTTTATCTTGAAGGTTATCTTTCTTGGTTGATTTCAAATATTCATAAGGAAATTTGCAAATAACTAAACAATACTACACAAACTAACAAGATTCATTAATTTGAAGAGCAAATTTGTCACTTGTAAAGGGATGTCTGGGGTTTTATTTGCACATCTCTCTTGTTGGTGTAAGGAAGAGTTTGTCTCTCTTTGTTGGGCCATCTCCTAGTCCTCCCCACAAAGAGTTTCAATTTATTTTGCATCATAGTGTAGCTAATAGTTGACAGCTTTCCTCTAAGTAGGATCCTTTCTACTGGGATTGATTTCAAAACTTTTTTCTAGATTAGCCTTGATGTGATTTAACTTCTAGTGTTCCTCCTCTAGCCATAAACTACGAGCATGGACTAACCAACTTAAGACGATCATCAATTTGACCCCATAGCCCTAGTGGACATAAGGCACACTCTTCATCTCTTTTTACTAAATTTTGTGATTGCCCTTAATTTTTACTATTTAAAAAGCCTTAAGAATAGAAAAAAATACATAAAAATTAAATTACAGAAAAATAGAAGAATCAAAGATAAAAATTGATCCCGAGAATTTTTTTACTTTTATGTCTAAATAAGATTTTTTTACTTTTTTTTACACTTTGATTCTAGACTCATTTTTTAGAATGGTGTGCCACATTGAATATCTAAGAAAGATAGTGCCCCCTCTCCTTTCTTGCATTTAATGTTGATCTAAAAAATGTGGAAGAGTTTTGAAGGAGATTTTAGAAATCTGATTTTATCTTCAGTAATTATAGCTCAAGCATTGGTAAAATCCCTTGCGTTGAGATACACGAAAAGTTGATTCTAACCCTTCTAATCCCTAGCAACATTTCTAAAGTTTTCTAATTGAATATCACTCACCTTTGGAAGTGTTTTCAGTTGTCCTAACAATTGCAACATGTTTCATACCAATTGGGACACTTTCATTTTTCAACCCCAGGGAATTGGTGCCCCAAAATTGAGTAACAATTTCCATATTTGAATAAATCTTTGAATAATCAATACTTTGAAGTGCTAGTATGTTTATTTTCATTATATTTCATTACAATATCATCTCAAATTCATATTCATAAGTTTCTATAGCATTTTTGGGCTTATGAGAGGCCCTAGAGTCGGCTTTTCTTTGTTGGTTTATGCAAAACTTCATGTTTGCAAGTGTGTAAATGCAAGGTAAATCATCATTTCATGGTTTAAATCCCAACATTGTTGAGGGCCTTCACAATCAAGTGTGGCTCTTTTGTCAAGGTTACTTCATTCATAAATTTAGTATTTTCTTCATTGGTTTGTGTTTTCTACAGTAATATATCATACATCAGATCAAATCTATTTTTTCTCTTTAAATCCTAACGTTCATCATTTCCCTGGTTGTAGGCTCTGGTCATCCTAATACTTTAGGTGATGCTTGTGTATTTTGGAATACCCCCTATGGAATTTTGGGAGTTTGCCAAAAGTGAGAGGAGAGTGTGCTTCGGTGACATTAGGGGCATCTGTTGTGTGCTTACCATTTGGAATCTTGGCCAAGCCTTTATAAGCCAGCTAATATGAGTGGTAATAGGTCTCTAGGGTAGGGGTTTGGTAAATTTAAAATCCCCTGCCACCAAAAAGAATCACAGAGACTTCCCCTGAGATATAGAAGAGTTAATGACAACTCATTAGTAAAATTAGCAAAATGTGGCATGACTATTAAACTGAGGCAATATGCTACCACAGGGAAGAAGGAGAGAGGTGTTACAACTCGATTTTAGAGAAAATCCAAAAAAACTAAGAGGAAGCGAACGAGAAAGGGGAATGCTAATAGGTCCATTACGATCTTACCCATCATTGAATGCCTAGTGACACAGATTAATTACAATTCACAACATGTAGATAAAAACCAATTAAAATACGAAACCAAACTAACATGGGGTTATCTCATAAATCTCCTTTGATGAGATAACTAACCTAAGTGCTAGATATGAAAGAGAGGAAAACCAAAACAATCTAACCTTATTGCCCCAACAGAGATGATTGTTGGGCCTTGAGAAACTTCCATGTGATATTTGACCTAATGATGATCCTCCATATGCTGAAATGTTGAGCTTGAAATCTTGGGCGTTGGAATTTTTTATGATGTGCCTGTTACCCACCAAAATGCATAACCCCATAGGAGAAAACTTTTCTCCTGCATTGGATAGCCATTCAAACAACTAGCTAGCCATCAACCTTTTATAGAAATTTCTTGATGATTATATGCCATATGCCATAGCCATCTGGATCAACCACATACCTCTCCCCATCAAACATTTCCTCTTGGATGAAAATGAGCTTCTATTCAAAATATACTTTGATCATTTTGCAATCGAGTGCTTATACTTTTTTATTTTGTGCATTTAGTATCGATAAACGGGTGATTTAGAAGATTGATCGATCTTGACTATAAATTTGCTTTCTCACCTTACTACGGGAGTTAATCTTTAGCCCCAATCCAGTGGGACCTCCCTTACGGCCTTAGGGTTGTAGGAGGGGCACTTGGGAAATAAGGATTGAAATAGAATGTTCATCTTTCCCTACATCATACTTCCCAATTTCCATACCACATTACAAGCCCCTTGCACCACCTCCATTCTTCGGGTCTAACTTGTCATTGGTTCATTGGGATTTGGCATTCTCTTGTCCACACTCCTTGAGTAGGAGAAACGTTGTCCTCAAGGTGAATGCAACTAAAAGAATGGAAAATCATATTATGGTCACAATGAAAGAAAAAAAGAAAATCAAAATTTAAAAGGTTAGGATATAAGTTAGCACATGGGAAAAATATTAATATGGGCTCTACCCTCCTCATTGGTCATCACCCGATTCCTGAGCACTTGATACTCCATTTCATTAAAAGGAAACCTTTTATGTCACAGCCCTAATGAGCAATAAATTATCCCAGCTCGACGGGTAAAATCAAATACTAAATCATAAGAGCAAGTTCTAACCCTTAAGTTATGCACCCAAAATAAAAAGCATTATGATGAAAATGTAAAAAGCACACTAGAGGTGTGCCCTAGAATGGAAACCCTAGTTCGAATTTCCTTGACTTGGGGAATTCTTCGAGGGTTGTATGAGCTTAGTATTCATTGGAATAAATCATAAGAAGCCCTTTCTTCTCCTTGCCTTGATCTCAGGAATACCTTTAACCACAATAATTCACAAAACCATAGATCTCATGCAACTTTCTTCTAAGTCTCTAATAGGGAGCGAAAACCCTTTTTAAGTTCCATATTATCACATAAAGCTTCCCTTAAGAATTCCTACCTCATCACCTAGTCCCTCAAACCCTAGAACATCAATAAAAGATGATTGCTTATCTACCAGGACTCCTCCCATTGGTGAAATTCCATAAAGGGAAGGGGACATTGGTTGTGGTGACTATGGGACATTATCCCATTGTTATCACTTAGTTTAGCTCTTTGACAGTAGGCATTCCCTCCTTAAGGCCTGCTAGATTGTGGTAACACACCCTAAAACATAAAAGTAAATGCCTTTCCACATACAAGGAGGCGATAACAATAGCAAATCTCAATGAGGATGAGAAGCGAGTGAAGGTGAGAAAAGGAGAAGGAAGGAGAGGTGGAAAAGATAGGGATGAACTAGCGGAGGAAAGAGAGATCAAAGTTACTAAATCCAGGATCAAAAAACTAAACCAAATAAGCAAGAGGGGACAAAAATAGAGATGAACAACTGAAGCCAAGAATAAGAGGTTGACACACTAGTTGAGATAGCAAATGAAAGAGCTGAGAATTACAACTCCGTAGCACAAATAGTGAAGGAAAGAAGAAAAAGTTGACAATCCTAGTTTTGAACTGGGGAATGCAATAGATGAGTGGAAGCAAGCATTGGAACAATGGTTGGAGATGTGATCCCATAGCTGCAGTCTATAGGATGCGACAACCAAGACCAAAGTCCCTAATAGGAAAAGGAGAGGAATGGCGATTGGTCCCATCTAAGGAGAAGCCATCTCAAGTCAGGCCCTACCTGGGAAGACGACCTAGAGAGATCTATTACTGGTGTTGTAGCCTAGGAAAGGGACAAGAAAAACAAAGAGAGAGAGAGAGGATATCAGAGAAAGGGTTCATTAGTAAAAGTATGAATGGGGGTGCTATTAATTTTTTGGGAAACCCTCAACATATAAGGCCTAGGTTTCTCTCACAAGTGACCCTCCCAAAAACAAAGCATCCCTCAACTTGGTAGAGCATATTAATTATCGACACATTATGAGGCTAGTATAATCCACAAGCCACTAGAGAAAGGTTAGTACTAGAAGGAAAGGATTTCATTCAACATTCGATGGGTAAGGAAAAGAGAAAAATAGTATGGGAAAGAAAGAATCACGTAACATTCTTATTGCCTACAGTGATATGCGAGCTACAGGAGGTGGATCTAATATGACTCATGATTTATGGGTGCACTTGTTGAGTAGCCCTATAAAGGTGATTGCTTATTGTACTTTTCCCCTCAGTTTCCCATTATCTTAAAGCACTCTTTGTTCCGCAAATCAACCATATCCATATGTATGCACACCTATTTGGCCATGACCATCATTCTTCATAAAAGTCTCACAGCTTGTGATACATTAATGCTCCCTAATGTAGTGACCCACATCCTCCAAGACAATGAAAAGATCTCTTGTGACCTCCAAGTCAAGCGTAATGAACTCCAAGTCAATAAACTACTAACGCCCCCTTTGATGCACCATTTGCATTGATGAGGTACCATCAAAATGGGTCAACTTCCATTTTTGGTGCAACCATGAGGTTAAAAGAGGTATCATGGCAAATGTGTTGAGTAAGCAATATGTCAAAACAAGTCAAGGACACATCATGGACCAAGGACAACTCATGTTCAGGAAAGTTCAAGCCTTAAACCACACAAAAAGTAGGCAAATGGATCTACAAAAGGAGTGTCGTCCACCCCTTCTACCCATTGGATCATGTAAATGTTGGAATTTCTAAGTTTAAAACTTTAACCCATTAGAAATTCTTCCTATACTATCTAATTTATTTCTTCCTACTTGTTCAATTATTTAACAAGTTATTTACTATGTAAATATTGAAAATAAATACAAGTAAAGTATCAGCATCTACAGACCATCAACTGACAGTGAACAAGCACACAAGTCACACTGTTATTTTTGGACCAATATCCTCGGAAAAACCCAATGCGGGAAAACCAGTGCAGCTATTTAGAGGGTTTTATTATTATGCAGTTTTCATAATACAACTAGGGCGCCAGAAATGGCTCACCCAACGGAGAATGCCCTCGGTAGTAGTACCTCCCCTCAGAGACAGATATTTCGGCTGACTAATCACCGGATGAATGATCCCACATCAACAATTGCAACGTTTGCTGCTCTCCGTCACTCTGATAAGGATTGCATCACCCTATCTGGCTCAACAGCTCCCAGTCTGTCCCACGAAATCCTCCATCGTTGCCTCTAGGCCCTGCGTCAGCTTCTAAGCCTCTACGTCAGCCCCTAGACCCTCTAAGTCTCACACGCTGGCCTCTTTGGCTCTACACAGCTCTTGGCTGCCTCTGCGTAGCCTCCAGCTGCCTCTGTGTCAACCTCACTAGGCTCTGTGCTGCCTCTTTGGTACCAACTCTGCCTTTCTGCTATGTATTCACTGCCCCTCAGCTGTAACTCAGATCACTCACTCGATTTCCTCAGTGAACCCTGCCCCAGAAAATCGAATTCTTGATCTCTCTTGGTGTGTTCTCCAACTAGCCCCCAAGCCTCCTCTTATACTTTTCTCATTTGTCCATCAACGGCCGAGATTAAATCTCTAATCAATGGCTAAGATTAGGTTTCGCTTGATCCATGACTTTTGCAACATTCTAACCCAATTTTATATTAATACCCATTAATATTTTATTTTTCCTAAGTTTAAACTTAGGAACTCCATTAAAAATATTAACTATTTTAATATCTCCAAAACCGGTTAGAATCTGCCCAAACCATTTATGGGTCTTGGAGATCTCGTGTGCTTTAGCCTCTCCACCAATTTTCATGGCTAGAGCACATCCGATGCTAACCCAAACCAACATTCCTTCTTAGCGAGGATTGTGCTCTAGTAATACTCCACACTGAGTATCACACTGATTATCCAGCACCAGTCTTTGTGCTAGTGCTAGGCCTCCCTTCCCAACATCCTCTACACCGCTGCATCCTGTATCACTGCCCATGGCCCTGCCACTAACACTGCCGCATCCGTACAGCAACTCCCTCTGCATCCATGTTGTTGTTGTTCCATACTCCCAACACTGCATGTGCACTCCATCCCCTTCTCATCATGTTTCATTGTGTTGCCCATAGCACTGCCACTGCTAACTGCTGCACTGCAACTCAGTGACCGAGAAGTAGGTAACTGATCCACCCAACTCTAACATCCCTGTTAGGCTAGAGACACTCCCGATGCTGAAGCTCCCTCTGTCACTAACAAGTGCTCCCTCTACTGACCTCTGCATTGTTGTAGAACTCCATGCATCTCGCACCATTGCACACTTCTCTGTGCCATCCTGCACTAGTGCAACACAGCCGTGCTTCTTGCACTGTTGCAGCCTGTTGTCCCAGGACTCCTGCACTGTAGCACTCTTTGTCGCTCCATCCGCATCCATCTCTACCAACATCTGCTAGGATGCCTTGGTCTCGGAAGCCTCTCCCTTGCTCTTCTTCCTAGGACACTGGTTCGCAAAATGACCTAGTTCCCCACAATGGAAGCACTTGACCTTGGAGAGGTCATTCTTCTTTCTCTTCTTCTGCTTTCCCATAGATGCAAGAGCCGCATCTTCTTCTTCCTCCTTCTTGATTCTGACCCCTTTGTCATTATTCCCTACCTTGGTCACCTGTCTGATCTCTTCTTGACGAAGAGCCGCCCACAATTCCTCCCAATCCGGAAGGCTCGACCTTCCTAGTATGCTCTGGAAAAATACCTCTCAATCCTCTGAGACTATGTTCAATGTGGTCCTCACCATCAATTCCTGATCCGGCGTGGCCCCTATGGAAGTTAGCTGGTCCCAAATCTCCTTCAATCGACTGAGGAAGACACCTATCTGCTCTTGTTAATTTATGGTATGTTCTATGCTAGAGCAATTTATTTCAATTTTCACAGTTAGTTCAATATCTTTTCCAGATTAGCAATCACATCAGCATTAAAGTAAACTGCAGACAGAACATAAATATAAATCGCAGAAGACAAGCCAAGACAAGAGGACACAAGATGTGGCGCCAACCAGGGACAAACCCCAATGCAGGGAAACCCTTGATCAATTCTTCTTTTATGTTCTTCAAAGTTTAGAGAGAAAGTGAGAGAGATAGTACATTTATAATAGAAGTCAACATTTTGACTTTTGATATTTGCATGAAATCAGCTGAAGACATATTGCTTCAACTGATTCTCTGAGGTGACTCCTTCACCTATCATAGTGCTGCCTCTCATCCATTTGTTGCACCTTACCGTGTGGCACCATGCTGTAGTGCTGGACCTAGATGACTGAGCTGCTCTCATCTATTCTCATCATCATGTTGCTCTTTACTAACATGCCCATCGTGCTGCATCATACATCATCATGCTGTCTCATACATCAGCGTGCTATCTCATGCATTATCATGCTGCTCATTATGTTGCACCTTCTATCATCATGTAGCGTTATTAATGCAACAATAAGTATATCAGCCTTAGCTGCTTGCTATGACTTGCAGCCTAGCAAAGCAGCTAACCTATAGTTCCAGATTCCTTCCAGCAGACCCATCTTAAACAATCCTTCTATTTTCATGTTGTCACCTACAACAATCCGATATTATGACAGCAGCTAGATCCTTAGATGAGTGCGACTAGATCCTATCCTTGTTGCTGCGTATATATCCCCATGTATTGCAGCTTAGGGCAATATTAAATGTTGCAGCTAGGAGACTGTGCTAATCATTTCCATAGGTCCTCACTATGACAACGTTAGGCTGCAACCATGATTCCTTTTGGGACAGAGCTTAGGTTTCTCTGTGGTTAGAGCATGACAATATTCGAACCCTTGTTTCATGATAGCGTCCTAGATTAGGGCTCTTCTGTACAGTGATTAGAACCTTTTTGTGACAACGTATAGGTCTTCATAAAGTCTTCTCCTTTACAGTGTTTAGGGATTCACGTGGCTGTAGTTTAGGGCTGCATAAAACTTTACATTGCGTATTGGTATTCCTTTTGGCAGCTACAAGTCTCCTTTTAACTGTGGCCAGATCTCCTTGACATTATTATGACTGTGGCTTCTTCCATGCTTGACTGCGGTTATGACTGCGGCTCTTCCATATGAATGTCACTGCGTGTAAGGAGTCTCTCTACCCTGTGTATAAATGACTTCAAGAACAGCGTACTTGAACAACGTATAACGTGTCTCATGAACAGCGTATAAGATGTTACCATGACTGCGTTGGATTAGGGCATCATACTAGGTCAGCGTATTCTTTAGTGTCTCTCCTCTAAAAACCCAAGACATGGAGAGGAGATCACATAAAGAATGTGTGTAAAATGACTTCAAATCCTCTTTTATTTATCCTAAAACGTAGGTGATGAATAGACATGTCTATTGGGCTTCTAAGTCTACTCAAGTTGCTGGCCGACTTGACAATTTGTCTCATTACACAAATAAATTCATAACTCCATGAATACTTGTCGGAATCAGATGATCTTTAGATCAATTCTACACCTTTCGATGAGAGGGATCCAATAAAAATTATCAGCTGCCATAAATAAGAGGACCCACATGGAGTTTGGCCCTAGTTGCCAATTTTAACACTCCCTCTCAACTAGGGAGAACTCCATCCACTGATCCATATATCCGACTGTACTATCTTTAATGGACTGCAGATTTCTGTGGTTTGGTTTTTTAGAATCTAAACTCTGATAATCCACGGTTTTCATTTTTCTTTGTCGACGTTTCAAGTCTAGACCAAGACTCATCATCAGGACTTGATTTACAAAGGAGAGAGAGAACAGTGATGATAAATAGGTTTGAGGTTGAACTGTCAAGAATGTAAGCCGACCAGTTTCATGATTTGAATAAACTGGATTATTTTTAACAATTTTAATATATACTCTATTAAGGCTCTTTTTAATTTTATTTATTATTCATGGATAATTATTATAGTTATATATTAATTGCTTTTAAGTGAATTGTTTTTGTAATAAGTTTTTTATTATGTTTTTATTAATAAAATGATGATTTTGTTTTAATTATTTGTAACTTTTATGGTAATTATGTTTATATTTGTTTAATTTTTACAAGGTTTCTAAGGAAATGTATTATAAAGCTATATATGATTAGGATGATTTTAATATTTTAATATTCTTATAATTTTTGATATATTAAAGTTATTTTTAATTTTATTTATTATACATGAATATACTTATTATACTTGTTTATTAATTGCTTGAGTTTTTTAATTAGTTTTTATTTACTAAATAATTTATCACAATGATTTGTTTTAACTAATTGTAATATTTTTATAGTTTTTGTTTCTTTTTCATTTAATCTTTTAATATTCTTATAATTTTTGATATATTAAAGTTATTTATAATTTTGTTTATTATACATGAATATACTTATCATACATGTTTATTAATTGCTTGAGTTTTTTATTAATTTTTATTTACTAAATAGTTTATCATAATGATTTGTTTTAACTAATTGTAATTTTTTTTTTGGTCTATTTTTCATTTAATTTATTTAATTCATGTAAGATTTTAAGAGGTTAATGCGTTATTAACGATGAGTTTTTAGGCCTATAAGCTAGATAGTGTATTATACAAAGTTTTAAGGGTAGGGGCCGATTCGATCTAAAGAAGGAAGGATAAGAAGAAAAGAAGGAAAAAGGAGGGTCAATTTACTCTATGGGGGTGAGGAGAGAGGTCCAATTCCTACTAATTTCCAAGCCTCCATCTCTGTTGAGGTTATGCGGGTGTTTTATGATCTCAAGAGCCTCCCGAACTTTTCGCTTGAAATGGTGTTTTTCATTTGCAATGACTTTTGTGTTTTCAAGGCATATATGGTGGTTTGTCTTACCAGCATGTTCTGCCAAGGCTGAGGAACGTGTTCTTTCCCACCGAATATCTGCACTATGCTCTTTTAGCTTGATACTAACTAATCTACCTGTTTCCCCGATATATTGTTCTCCACAGGAGCAGCTGATAATATAGACACCTTTTTGTTGGAGATGTTCTGGGTTGTCTTTGACTGATTTCATTCTTTGTCTAATAGTTGTCAAGGGTTTGAATGAGGTTTTGATATTCTTTTTTAAGAGAATTTTGGCTAGTTTGTCAGTTACACCCTGCACTGCTTTGCTCAGCTCTACTCAGCTCTGCTCTGCTGAACCATGAAGAAGAAGAATTGATCGATAATGTCTCATACCATTTTCCACTAACCCAAAGTCAGTCTCAGAGTGGGTACCACTGGTCCCAGACCAGTCCTCTACTGACCCGAAGTCAGTGTCATAGTATGTACCACTCTCACTGGTCCTAGACCAATATCATTGATCCCAGATCAATGAA
>APFE031553565.1:0-15436 GCA_000404065.3 Pinus taeda | reverse complement strand
CCATATTCACTTACCTCTTCTGTTGAAAGTCTTATCAAGGCCCCCAGCTCTATAAATTTTCCTCCACCAACATCATCACATCCATATTCTTTATTTGCTAATCCTAGCATATTCAGCCCAGTTCCTACTTCACCAAAGCAAAAGGAGACTGAAGAAAGTTCACAAAAATATCGACCAAGTTTCTTATTTGGAGATATTCCTCAAGATGACTCAGAAGAAAATAAAGATCATACAAGTCTTCACAAAATTGATTCAGTACCAGAAGTGGAAGAGCTTGAAGCTTGTATTGATAATTTCTCTAATCAAGATAAGGAACAATTTGGTATTTCCATTCCAGAAGAAAATACCGAAACACAAGTCCATGCCACATCCTCTAGATCTAGATGGGACACTACTTGGAATCCTGCTCCAGACAGACGAGATTTAATGAAGTCAGAATATCATAAAGGTTGGTCTGCCAATTCCACATATTCGTGGAATATTGATAATTGTACAGAAGATGAAGTCATGTCTGTTTTACATTCAATGCTTGTTTGTTACAGAACATATCTTTCAAATGATATTGGCCCAATAAATGCAACCAGAAGAATCATAGGAGGGTTTGAGGGTACTTTAGATTCATGGCTGAAAGCAGAGACAATAAAAGAACCTAATCTTCTTCCACATTGGGAACAATCAGTAGTTTTAAATGAAGATGGTTCAACCTACATGGATCCTGTTACTAATGTGCCTGTAAATAATATGATTGGCAAATTGATCTATAGCATTACAGTAAATTTCATTGGTTTTCCACAGATTACTAATGATATTACTACTGTAACATTACTGGCCATGAAGTTGCATAATATGCAACATTTTGATGAATACTTCAATGAATATCTTCATAGATTACATACATTATCACCTGAGTTGATATTAGAGCCCAAATGGAAAGAGATTTTTGTTGCTTCTCTTCCTCAATGGGTCTCTACGGCAATTGTAAATAAACTGCCAGGAAAAATTGGGGATTATAAATTTGGGATAATTAGGCAAGCAGTCAAAGCAATCATAGTTGAGCTTTGTTCCCAAATGAAGATTGCTAGGGCTGCAACAAATCCCAAAAAGCCACATGGTTACCAACAGTTGTGTAAACAATGGCACCTTGGAAAACCAGACAATTCTGGAGGGCATAGAAGAAAGAAAAAACATTTCAAACAAAAGAATTCTCAGTTTTCCAAGGACAAATCGAAGAAGAGACACAGCAAAACAAAGCCTTATAAACATACAAGAATGTTCTCTAAAGAAAAAGAGATCATCTGTTATAATTGCAACAAGAAAGGCCACACAGCTCCAAACTGCCCAGAAAAGAAGACTGAAAAATCAAAGAAGAAAATAACATACAGAAACAAAAAAGGAAAAATTAATTTCTTTGATTTACCTAGTAGTTGTGATGAATTAGTTTCTTCTGACTCTGATACAGAAGAAGATGTAAATTATGTTTATTCTACTGACTCTTCAGATGAAGAATGGTGCAGAGATCCCCACTGCATAGAATGTAAAGATTGCGAATGTAGTGATCCTGATATCTGCAATTGCAATACAGTCAGAATGATGAAGCCTGAAGAAGACGAAATAAGCAGGAATCTGTTCATGCAGATGATGGCGGCAACAGATCCTCAAATCAAAGACATGTACAAATCATTACTGACAGATCATTTTAATAAGCCATCCAGCTTGAGAAAGTCTCCAAGTAAGGGATATGTACCACCTGCTTCCTTATTCTCAGTTGAAGCATTGACTCGGCAATTCCGAAATGAAGATTTTGGAGAGGATTTGCCTCAGACCTTGCCTGCAATTCATCAGGCAATTAAAGAACTGAGAAAGACGATAAAAGAAAATAGGAGACTGTGCATTGAGAATCACCAAGATCTGAATAATAGATTGATGAAAGTCCAAGGAGCATCATCTTCACAAAATCCTGATGTTTCAGGAAAACCAGAAAATTGGACTTTCCATATGAATCCAACCATGACACACAGCAAGCAACATGACAGTTCAGAAGAAGAAGAAGAAGAAAAGGACAGAACAGATTTTGGATGCAATATCATAAACAAAGATGTTATGTATTACATAAGAATGAAAGTTAAGGTAGGAAACCAGTATGAATACTGGAAAATCCTCATGGATACTGGTTCTAGACTCAACATTGTGAGTGATACTGTAGTAAGCATGAACCATCGAAGGCCAACTGCTTGTCCAAAGATTACTACAGCAAGTGGTGAAATTACCACCAGGCATGAAGCAGAGATTGATGTGTTTCTAGATGACAAAGTTGGTGTTCATCTAGTTTGTCCAGTAGTCACAGGAATGGATTGTGCAATGTATCTCGGCACACCATTCTTCCAGAATTTTGAAAGACATGGAGCCAAGCTTGATATAAACAATCAAAGGTATGGATATTTTGTTAGCTTGGGAGATAAAGAGATATTTTTTCCATTTATTAATTCTAATTCGCCAAACAGATTGAAGAGGATTGACAGAATGCAAAATCTGTTGGCCAAAATGGAAACCAAGAAGGAAATATTAAAGACAGAAGAGAATTTAGATAGTGGGAAGTTTGCTACTCAAATAGCAGATCTCACTGCTAAATTTAAAGAATGCTGCTCAGAGGATCCAAATGCCTTTTGGCATATTAAGAAGCAAGAAGTGGATCTTCCTCTCAAAAGGGACTTTAGTGGGAAGCTAAGAAGATCCAAAGCAGTAGCAATGAATGAAGAACAAATGAAATTATGCAAAGCCGAAATTAGAGATCTGTTAAAGAAAGGATTAATCAGGAAAAGCAAAAGTCCAATTGCATGCTTTGCTTTTTATGTAAATAAACATGCTGAGATCGCCAGGGGTAAACCAAGGCTCGTTGTGAATTATAAACCCCTGAATGATATTTTAGATTATGATGCCTATCCACTGCCTAAACCTTCTATGATACTTGCACAGATATCCAGGTCAAAAATATTCTCCAAGTTTGATTTGAAATCTGGATTTTGGCAAGTAGGTATAAGAGAAGAAGATAAATGGAAGACTGCTTTCTCAGTTCCAGAAGGACATTATGAATGGAACATCATGCCATTCGGCCTAATCAATGCTCCTTCTGCATTCCAAAGAATTATGGATGAAACTTTTGAAGGAATGGAAGGATTCCTGAAAAAGTACATTGATGATTTACTGATTCATTCTGATAATATTTCTGACCATATCAAACATTTGAAAATCTTTCTATGCAGGGTCAAAGAAATGGGAATAGTATTATCAGAATCCAAGATGAAATTATTCAGGCCCATGATTGATTTCTTAGGATACAACATACAATATGGTTCATATACTGTGATCCAAAGAAGTCTGAATTTTGTTGATAATTTTCCAGACGAAATCAAAGACAAGACTCAGTTGCAGCGGTTTCTAGGGAGTGTCAACTACATTTCAAAGTTTATCAAACATTGTGCACAGGAAAGAAAGTTGTTAAATAAAAGACTCCAGAAATCCCCTATCCCATGGAATGAAGAATGCACAGAGGCTGTAAAATCAATAAAAGAAAAGGTAAAGAGCATTCAACCTCTTTCTCCAATCAGGGAAGACTGGGAGAAAATCATCATGACTGATGCCAGTTATGAAGGATGGGGAGCAGCCCTATGTCAGAAAGTTCCTGATAAGAAGAATGGCATAGAAGTATGCCAATATGCTTCTGGCCTTTGGGCAAAAGGTCAACTAAACTGGTCAAGTCTGAAGAAGGAGCTCAGAGCAGTTTGTCTGGGAATTGCTAAGTTCCGAGATTTTGTAATATATACCAGATTTACAATAAGGACAGATTGTCAGCCTTTGCAATCTGTAATTCGCAAATGTGATTTTGAAGATGCTGCAATGGTGAGATGGATAATGCAGCTCAGTCAGTATAATTTTGACATAGAATTCATACCAGGTAACAAAAACAGTTTTGCTGATATGCTGAGCAGAGAGTTTCTGACTGGTCACTCAATTTTAAGTCTACAGTGTAACTACATCAGAAGAAGCGAAAGCACTGTTGAAATTGAAACACCAAATGGATGGATAAGTTACATGCTTGAAACTCCATTGATCTTCCATGAAAGAGATTGGTACCCGATTAAGGAAATCAGGTATCAAGAGGGTTTTCCATATCTATGGACGGAAACTATGCAAGATGAGATGAACCAAGAATCAGTGGAAGCCCTAGAATATCTGGAGCATATTGACAGTATCCACTACACACTTGAAAGAGATGACAGAGATTATGACAGAATGACAAGCTGTCATATCACACTTAGAAGATTTGGCAATCATCTTCATCTAGAGGATTATGATATTGACAGGCAAAGAGAATGCTTCTACTCTGCAATGAATATTCAGAATTGTTCAACAAACTTTTTCTACTCAGTGCAAGCCTCTTTCTTATTTGAAGGTATGTATGTTGATGCTTTAGAACAAGAGGATCCTACACCTGACCGGTTCATTGAATGGTGGAAGATCTATGGCCTCTCTGGATTACTCATAAAACCATATACTCTACAAATACTCAAAATACCTGGATTCAGTGAACCAAGTTCCTATATGAATGGACTTCCATACAAAAGTGTAGAGCATATTGCTGACATAAGTGATCTAGCCTTTTCCCAAGCAATAAGGCGCTGTGGACATGTCAGGTGGTTTGTCACGAATCACTATAAAGCAAGAAGGATATCCTCTAGTACCAATTATGAAGATTTTCACAATCAAGTTGACACCACTTTAAATCCATACCAGCCGATTGATTTTATGCAGCCGCCTAATCAGAATAATTCTCAGACATGGGAATCGGAGAAAGAAATCCAGGTGCAGTACTTCAATAATTTCCTGGTAGAACATTACCAATACCAGCATTACACATATCCTCAGATTGATTGCTACACCATGATGTAGAGTGTTGTCTTTTCGGCCGACTATGGTGCCGGACGAGCTTTCGTGGATTCCCTCGTCCTGGAATCTCCACTTTGTACATTTTGAGATTTGAAAAATCTTTTCTTTTACGTCATTTCAGTCTTTCGAGGGTTCACTCATGAATCTCCTCTGTGTAAATAGTATATTAGTACTATGATTCGGTCCCCACATGCCTCGGGCTCTCTGTTAAAGAGTAGGGATGAGATAACATAGGACGATATTGTCCTATGCCAGAATCTAGCTTTCGACGATCTATCCAGATCTGTCCAAGTATGAGTCACCAGTCTGTACAAAGCACTTCGGCATCTGTCGGAGTACTTTCAAAATGAGTCATCAGTGTGTACAAAGGTTCTCGTGAATGGTTGTTCCCTTCCAGCTTATAAATAAGACCCAACTGCGAAGTAAGATTCATTCGGTCGAGTCCAGTCTTGAGTCTGAGTCGAGAAGTTCTCCTGCTCTGCATCTGCGGACGATCAGTTTGATCTGCTTGCAACACGAGAAATTCTCAAAGTCCTTAGGTGATTCGAGAAGCCTGCGCATCAGTGCTTGACACTGGTGTGAACCTAAAGTGGCCGGATCTTTAGATGGTCTGTTATTCCGCATATATCTTTGAGACTCAGTCTGTTTGTTGGCCAGGTAGCCTGTAGATCTGCTATGCTTCGGCAAGCTTATATCTACTAAATGCCACAACAGTCAATCTGGGGTAGAAGATCTTCTGTAATTCTGTGTTCCACATTTTGAGAAGTTTCATAATAAAATATCCTTGATCATCCATTATATCTAAGTCTATAATTCCGCAACATGATATCTGTGAAAGGGTTGATATCTGTGAAAGGTCCTGTGTGAATGTTTCCATGAGCAACAGATGCTTCATGAATCTTTCTTTCTGTAGATAGGGAGAGTTTATCTAAACTCTGTGCAATTGTCTGGTCATTCTCTGTCAGAGTTTTTACTCTTTCATTTAAACAAACAGTGTTGTAATCTTGTTTTTGCAAAACTCTTCCCATCATAAGCTTCAATTCAGAACAGGCAGTGTCAATAGAATCAAATCTGGTTTTTAGATATTTCTCAAGGCTTGATAGTGCCAGATTTGTCCAGTTCGTGGCAGCAATTGAATCTTTTGCTGCTATAGATGGATCATCAGGATGGGATGGGAGGACTCTATACAATTTCCCATCCTGGTTTCTAATGATGAAATTTTTCCAGGGAGGAAAATCTGTGTCAGTCTCGTGAATTGAACCATCAAGAAGTTCCCATTTATGCTTATTGGGAGTTCCTGTCCTTATCATGTTTACCTGGAATTGTAAACAAATCTTTCTTATCAGTTCCTCTCCTTGTTGCCTAACTGCTATGAAAGATCTTGAGACATTTGGTTTGGCCATCATATTATGGATCTTTGAATCAAACACAGGAGGTTTAAGAGGAGGAGGAATAACAACAGGATTTTCTGACATCCTTTCTTCTACAAACTTTTGAGAATCCTTGATTTTCTTCTGTTTGGCTTGATTCCTGAATTGTTTCATTAAGGATTCTTCTATAATATTTGCAGAGGGGTAATACCATTCATAGAATGATATCCACTGGTTATTTGCCTGCATCCATTCTTTCCATTTTTCAACATTCTGCTTGTTAAAAGCAGGTCTGTCATCTTTTTCAAGAAGTCTGACTTCTTGCAGATATAAGTGTTCCTTTTCATGAGTAAACATATCCCAATTAAACATCTTCTTCCAAGCATCTTCTGGATCATAAGGACCAATTCCTTTGAAAATCTTTAAAAATGCTATGATCTCAGAATCAGAAGGAATTTCAACATGCTTTGGTATTTTATCAATGGGATTTTTTCTATAGGAAGGAATGGGCAAGTCTTTTACATATCCAAGGCCTCTAGTAGAAGAACTGGAAACAATTTGTACAAGTAGTTCTTCTTGCGGGTTAAAAAATGTAACACGCTTGTAGCTTTCTTCAGAGGAATCAGATAATGGAGTAAATTTTATCATATTGATTCTTTTTGAAGAGTCACCATGAGGTGTTGGAGGTTCAGATGAGAATTGAAAAAAAGTTTTTGAGCAGTGGGGGTGATCGCATACAGAACTGAAAGGTGGAGATGGATTTTGGGGCAAAAACATTCTTTTGATAGAATCAAGGACCAATTGATCTATTTCAAATTGTGGGGAAACAGCAGACTGTTCAGGATGTAGCTGACTGATGGTAGTTGGTATTGTAGAAACAGAAGTAGAGGGTCCTTCTCTCTGGAATGTATTGATTCTAGGGAATCTGGTAGTAACTTTTCCATCTGTCTCTGTTATAATCGACTGTGCAGCTGCAATTGGTTTCTTAGTGGGTTTTCCCCAATTAGTTACCCAGTCATCTGGTGGACATAGATCATTCCTGGAAACATGGACAGGTGCTACTGGGTTGCAGGAGGAGTCATACTGGATTAAGGTAACTCGACCTTCATCTTTATCCGGGGAATGTAAAACAACAGGAATTGTTGTGTTATAGAACCTAACACAAGTGATATAGAAAATGGATAAATTTTTTGATTTTTTCTTGAAGTTTTCATACCCGGCAGTCTGGATACCTAGAGTTAGGCATTGTAGGACGTTTGGGTCATCAAGAGCTACAGAAAAGTCTGGATAAACATCATATTGTACTGGGCCTTCAGCAAGACTTGTTTCAATACCTCCTATCATGGCTTGTGTAAAAGTAGTCCATCGATTATCAAATAAGGCTGAAAATACATAGGCTTTTTGTCCTTTTCTATGTAATGCATTTAGTCCTATCCTCACCATCCCCAGATGGACGTACTGGTAACCAGCTTTACGGGCTGATTTGATATGTTTATCCTCAAGGAGAGATATAGTCAACATTGCATTCAAGGTCAAGTCGGCCTTGATGGATTTTTCTTTAATTTTGATTTGGCTGAGGGCTCTGAGATTGAAAGAAGATAAATTTCTATATACATCCTGTGGAGAAACTGGGGGAAGTTTCCAATTAACAGAAGGGTCTGTTTCTTCTTTTTCTATTATAGCAGAATTACCCGAAGTAGATTCAGATCTACATAAACTTTCTAAAGCAGATTTTTGTTTCTCTTCATCTTTCATCGTTCTAAAGTGTTTAGAACCGAAAATAGATGCAGAAGATTCAGCTGATGAAGTTCTAGGAGTATCCATAGAAGATATTAAGAGAAATACCCGGAAAAACTTGCAGATGAAATCAGTATGTTTTGCGGCTTTCTGTTGCAGAACAAATTGCGGCTTCTTCGACTCGAATTCTACGCCAGACGTCTTCAACACCCTTCAAACGCCAACTGCGGCAACCATGGGCTACAAACGCTATTCCCGGCCTCAACAAATTCGCGATCCACTCAGACAATATCTTACTTACAACATCCACTCAGATAAATACATGGCTCTGATATCATACTCCACAGGACTTTCACAGATATCATGTTGCGGAATTATAGACTTAGATATAATGGATGATCAAGGATATTTTATTATGAAACTTCTCAAAATGTGGAACACAGAATTACAGAAGATCTTCTACCCCAGATTGACTGTTGTGGCATTTAGTAGATATAAGCTTGCCGAAGCATAGCAGATCTACAGGCTACCTGGCCAACAAACAGACTGAGTCTCAAAGATATATGCGGAATAACAGACCATCTAAAGATCCGGCCACTTTAGGTTCACACCAGTGTCAAGCACTGATGCGCAGGCTTCTCGAATCACCTAAGGACTTTGAGAATTTCTCGTGTTGCAAGCAGATCAAACTGATCGTCCGCAGATGCAGAGCAGGAGAACTTCTCGACTCAGACTCAAGACTGGACTCGACCGAATGAATCTTACTTCGCAGTTGGGTCTTATTTATAAGCTGGAAGGGAACAACCATTCACGAGAACCTTTGTACACACTGATGACTCATTTTGAAAGTACTCCGACAGATGCCGAAGTGCTTTGTACAGACTGGTGACTCATACTTGGACAGATCTGGATAGATCGTCGAAAGCTAGATTCTGGCATAGGACAATATCGTCCTATGTTATCTCATCCCTACTCTTTAACAGAGAGCCCGAGGCATGTGGGGACCGAATCATAGTACTAATATACTATTTACACAGAGGAGATTCATGAGTGAACCCTCGAAAGACTGAAATGACGTAAAAGAAAAGATTTTTCAAATCTCAAAATGTACAAAGTGGAGATTCCAGGACGAGGGAATCCACGAAAGCTCGTCCGGCACCATAGTCGGCCGAAAAGACAACACTCTACATCATGGTGTAGCAATCAATCTGAGGATATGTGTAATGCTGGTATTGGTAATGTTCTACCAGGAAATTATTGAAGTACTGCACCTGGATTTCTTTCTCCGATTCCCATGTCTGAGAATTATTCTGATTAGGCGGCTGCATAAAATCAATCGGCTGGTATGGATTTAAAGTGGTGTCAACTTGATTGTGAAAATCTTCATAATTGGTACTAGAGGATATCCTTCTTGCTTTATAGTGATTCGTGACAAACCACCTGACATGTCCACAGCGCCTTATTGCTTGGGAAAAGGCTAGATCACTTATGTCAGCAATATGCTCTACACTTTTGTATGGAAGTCCATTCATATAGGAACTTGGTTCACTGAATCCAGGTATTTTGAGTATTTGTAGAGTATATGGTTTTATGAGTAATCCAGAGAGGCCATAGATCTTCCACCATTCAATGAACCGGTCAGGTGTAGGATCCTCTTGTTCTAAAGCATCAACATACATACCTTCAAATAAGAAAGAGGCTTGCACTGAGTAGAAAAAGTTTGTTGAACAATTCTGAATATTCATTGCAGAGTAGAAGCATTCTCTTTGCCTGTCAATATCATAATCCTCTAGATGAAGATGATTGCCAAATCTTCTAAGTGTGATATGACAGCTTGTCATTCTGTCATAATCTCTGTCATCTCTTTCAAGTGTGTAGTGGATACTGTCAATATGCTCCAGATATTCTAGGGCTTCCACTGATTCTTGGTTCATCTCATCTTGCATAGTTTCCGTCCATAGATATGGAAAACCCTCTTGATACCTGATTTCCTTAATCGGGTACCAATCTCTTTCATGGAAGATCAATGGAGTTTCAAGCATGTAACTTATCCATCCATTTGGTGTTTCAATTTCAACAGTGCTTTCGCTTCTTCTGATGTAGTTACACTGTAGACTTAAAATTGAGTGACCAGTCAGAAACTCTCTGCTCAACATATCAACAAAACTGTTTTTGTTACCTGGTATAAATTCTATGTCAAAATTATACTGACTGAGCTGCATTATCCATCTCACCATTGCAGCATCTTCAAAATCACATTTTCGAATTACAGATTGCAAAGGCTGACAATCTGTCCTTATTGTAAATTTGGTATATATTACAAAATCTCGGAATTTAGCAATTCCCAGACAAACTGCTCTGAGCTCCTTCTTCAGACTTGACCAGTTTAGTTGACCTTTTTCCCAAAGGCCAGAAGCATATTGGCATACTTCTATGCCATTCTTCTTATCAGGAACTTTCTGACATAGGGCTGCTCCCCATCCTTCATAACTGGCATCAGTCATGATGATTTTCTCCCAGTCTTCCCTGATTGGAGAAAGAGGTTGAATGCTCTTTACCTTTTCTTTTATTGATTTTACAGCCTTTGTGCATTCTTCATTCCATGGGATAGGGGATTTCTGGAGTCTTTAATTTAACAGTTTTCTTTCCTGTGCACAATGTTTGATAAACTTTGAAATGTAGTTGAGACTCCCTAGAAACCGCTACAACTGAGTCTTGTCTTTGATTTCGTCTGGAAAATTATCAACAAAATTCAGACTTCTTTGGATCACAGTATATGAACCATACTGTATGTTGTATCCTAAGAAATCAATCATGGGCCTGAATAATTTCATCTTGGATTCTGATAATACTATTCCCATTTCTTTGACCCTGCATAGAAAGATTTTCAAATGTTTGATATGGTCAGAAATATTATCAGAATGAATCAGTAAATCATCAATGTACTTTTTCAGGAATCCTTCCATTCCTTCAAAATTTTCATCCATAATTCTTTGGAATGCAGAAGGAGCATTGATTAGGCCGAATGGCATGATGTTCCATTCATAATGTCCTTCTGGAACTGAGAAAGCAGTCTTCCATTTATCTTCTTCTCTTATACCTACTTGCCAAAATCCAGATTTCAAATCAAACTTGGAGAATATTTTTGACCTGGATATCTGTGCAAGTATCATAGAAGGTTTAGGCAGTGGATAGGCATCATAATCTAAAATATCATTCAGGGGTTTATAATTCACAACGAGCCTTGGTTTACCCCTGGCGATCTCAGCATGTTTATTTACATAAAAAGCAAAGCATGCAATTGGACTTTTGCTTTTCCTGATTAATCCTTTCTTTAACAGATCTCTAATTTCGGCTTTGCATAATTTCATTTGTTCTTCATTCATTGCTACTGCTTTGGATCTTCTTAGCTTCCCACTAAAGTCTCTTTTGAGAGGAAGATCCACTTCTTGCTTCTTAATATGCCAAAAGGCATTTGGATCCTCTGAGCAGCATTCTTTAAATTTAGCAGTGAGATCTGCTATTTGAGTAGCAAACTTCCCACTATCTAAATTCTCTTCTGTCTTTAATATTTCCTTCTTGGTTTCCATTTTGGCCAACAGATTCTGCATTCTGTCAATCCTCTTCAATCTGTTTGGCGAATTAGAATTAATAAATGGAAAAAATATCTCTTTATCTCCCAAGCTAACAAAATATCCATACCTTTGACTGTTTATATCAAGCTTGGCTCCATGTCTTTCAAAATTCTGGAAGAATGGTGTGCCGAGATACATTGCACAATCCATTCCTGTGACTACTGGACAAACTAGATGAACACCAACTTTGTCATCTAGAAACACATCAATCTCTGCTTCATGCCTGGTGGTAATTTCACCACTTGCTGTAGTAATCTTTGGACAAGCAGTTGGCCTTCGATGGTTCATGCTTACTACAGTATCACTCACAATGTTGAGTCTAGAACCAGTATCCATGAGGATTTTCCAGTATTCATACTGGTTTCCTACCTTAACTTTCATTCTTATGTAATACATAACATCTTTGTTTATGATATTGCATCCAAAATCTGTTCTGTCCTTTTCTTCTTCTTCTTCTTCTGAACTGTCATGTTGCTTGCTGTGTGTCATGGTTGGATTCATATGGAAAGTCCAATTTTCTGGTTTTCCTGAAACATCAGGATTTTGTGAAGATGATGCTCCTTGGACTTTCATCAATCTATTATTCAGATCTTGGTGATTCTCAATGCACAGTCTCCTATTTTCTTTTATCGTCTTTCTCAGTTCTTTAATTGCCTGATGAATTGCAGGCAAGGTCTGAGGCAAATCCTCTCCAAAATCTTCATTTCGGAATTGCCGAGTCAATGCTTCAACTGAGAATAAGGAAGCAGGTGGTACATATCCCTTACTTGGAGACTTTCTCAAGCTGGATGGCTTATTAAAATGATCTGTCAGTAATGATTTGTACATGTCTTTGATTTGAGGATCTGTTGCCGCCATCATCTGCATGAACAGATTCCTGCTTATTTCGTCTTCTTCAGGCTTCATCATTCTGACTGTATTGCAATTGCAGATATCAGGATCACTACATTCGCAATCTTTACATTCTATGCAGTGGGGATCTCTGCACCATTCTTCATCTGAAGAGTCAGTAGAATAAACATAATTTACATCTTCTTCTGTATCAGAGTCAGAAGAAACTAATTCATCACAACTACTAGGTAAATCAAAGAAATTAATTTTTCCTTTTTTGTTTCTGTATGTTATTTTCTTCTTTGATTTTTCAGTCTTCTTTTCTGGGCAGTTTGGAGCTGTGTGGCCTTTCTTGTTGCAATTATAACAGATGATCTCTTTTTCTTTAGAGAACATTCTTGTATGTTTATAAGGCTTTGTTTTGCTGTGTCTCTTCTTCAATTTGTCCTTGGAAAACTGAGAATTCTTTTGTTTGAAGTGTTTTTTCTTTCTTCTATGCCCTCCAGAATTGTCTGGTTTTCCAAGGTGCCATTGTTTACATAGTTGCTGGTATCCATGTGGCTTTTTGGGATTGGTTGCTGCCCTAGCAATCTTCATTTGGGAACAAAGCTCAACTATGATTGCTTTGACTGCTTGCCTTATTATCCCAAATTTATAATCTCCAATCTTACCTGGCAGTTTATTTACAATTGCCGTAGAGACCCATTGAGGAAGAGAAGCAACAAAAATTTCTTTCCATTTGGGTTCTAATATCAGCTCGGGTGACAATGTATGTAATCTATGAAGATATTCATTGAAGTATTCATCAAAGTGTTGCATATTATGCAACTTCATGGCCAGTAATGTTACAGTAGTAATATCATTAGTAATCTGAGGAAAACCAATGAAATTCACTGTAATGCTATAAATCAATTTGCCAATCATATTGTTTACAGGCAAATTAGTGACAGGATCCATGTAGGTTGAACCATCTTCATTTAAAACTACTGATTGTTCCCAATGTGGAAGGAGATTTGGTTCTTTAATTGTTTCTGCTTTCAGCCATGAATCTAGAGTACCCTCAAATCCTCCTATAATCCTTCTGGTTGCATTTACCGGGCCAATATCATCTGAGAGATATGTTCTGTAACAAACAAGCATGGAATGTAAGACAGACATAACTTCGGCTTCTGTACAATTATCAATATTCCACGAATATGTGGAATTGGCAGACCAATCTTTATGATATTCTGACTTCATTAAATCTCGTCTGTTTAGAGCAGGGTTCCAAGTAGTATCCCATCGGGATCTAGAGGAAGTGGCATGAACTTGTGTTTCGGTATTTTCTTCTGGAATAGAAATACCAAATTGTTCCTTATCTTGGGTAGAGAAATTATCAATACAAGCTTCAAGCTCCTCAACTTCTGGTACTGAATCAATTTTGTGAAGACTTGTATGATCTTTATTTTCTTCTGATTCATCTTGTGGAATTTCTCCAAATAAGAAACTTGGTCTGTATTTTTGTGAACTTTCTTCAGTTTCCTTTTGCTTTGATGAAGTAGGAACTGGGCTGAAAATGCTAGGATTAGCAAACAAAGAATATGGATGTGATGATGTTGGTGGAGGAAAATTTATAGAACTGGGGGCCTTGATAAGACTTTCAACAGAAGAGGTAAGAGAATATGGAAGCGTACTCTTAGGTTCAGAGAAAAGAGTAGCTGTCTTATAGGCATCTGAGTTTGGTTTTTTCTTTAAGGAATCAATTCCTTTGGTTACTTCTGAGACTTGTTTCTTAACCAACTCAAGACTGCTAGAAACTTTGATAATTTCTTTTCCATGAGCTACAGATGCTTCATGGATCTTTCTTTCTGTAGATAGGGAGAGTTTATCTAAACTCTGTGCAATTGTCTGGTCATTCTCTGTTAGAGTCTTTACACTTTCATTTAGACAAACAGTGTTGTAGTCTTGCTTCTGCAAAACTCTTCCCATCATAAGCTTCAATTCAGAACATGCAGTATCAATAGAGTCAAATCTGGTTTTTAGATATTTTTCAAGGCTTGATAATGCCAGATTTGTCCAGTTTGTAGTAGCAATCGAATCCTTTGCTGCTATGGCTGGATCATCAGGATGGGAGGGAAGAACTCTGTACAATTTCCCATCTTGATTTCTGATGATAAAATTTTTCCAAGGAGGAAAATCTGTATCGGTTTCATGAATTGAACCATCAAGAAGTTCCCACTTATGCTTGTTGGGAGTTCCTGATCTTATCATGTTTACCTGGAATTGTAAACAGATTTTTCTTATCAATTCCTCTCCTTGCTGCCTAACTGCTATCAAAGATCTTGGGATACTTGGTTTGGCCATCATATTATGAATCTTTGAATCAAACACAGGGGCTCTAAGAGGAGGAGGAATCACAACAGAATTTTCAAGCATCTTTTCTTCTACAAACTTCTGAGAATCCTTTATTTTCTTCTGTTTGGCCTGATTCCTAAATTGCTTCATTAAGGATTCTTCTATGATGTTTGCAGAGGGATAATACCATTCATAGAATGATATCCACTGGTTATTTGCCTGCATCCATTCTTTCCATTTTTCTACATTCTGCTTATTAAAAGCAGGCATGTCATTCTTTTGAAGAAGTCTGACTTCTTGCAGATACAAGTGTTCTTTTTCATGAGTAAACATATCCCAATTAAACATCTTTTTCTTCCAAGCATCTTCTGGATCATAAGGGCCAATCCCTTTGAAGATTTTTAAAAATGCTATGATCTCAGAATCAGAAGGAATTTCAACATGCTTTGGTATTTTGTCAATGGGATTCTTTCTATAGGAAGGAATGGGCAAATCTTTTACATATCCTAGGCCTCTAGTAGAAGAACTGGAAACAGTTTGTACAAGTAGTTCTTCTTGCGGGTTAAAGAATGTAACACGCTTATA
>APFE031553563.1:16525-38090 GCA_000404065.3 Pinus taeda | reverse complement strand
ATTTGTAGATAAGCTATAAATAAATTGTTTGGCCTAACTTTTAATATAATGGAATGATTTAATTACATGAAGGAAAATTAATTCAATTTCATAAGAAGAAATTGAGAATGGGCTGGCAAAAAAAATTGTTTCACCACCACCAAACCCTAACTTAGGTAAATTGCTTTTTCATCAACATTAAAACTAACTACCAATTAAACACACTCTAGTTAGAAAAAAAATAATATATTCTAATATATTTGATTGACAAATCACTCGGTGAGATTCCATTCCTGAAGAATGACCATCGAGACGCAGAATGAAAGCTACTACACCGCCTTCCCACGTGTTGTTGAATAAAAGTGCAAATCATCTATTTATGGTACAAATGATTTGCAATTTTGCACTGATGTTTAATAAACTTGTCATTGTGATACTAACTTCACTTATTCCAAACGCCTTTCGCCTTTCATCATTATTGTCAGGACAAACATAGCGGTTTAGGTTAACCTGCCAAAACAAAAAATCAACAGGTTGATTTTGCCACTGGTCGACAACATGATAAAATAATTTTACGTACACTAAAATACCTTTCCAAACCCGTCTTTTACGGATTTAAGAGAATAAATTAATCTATGTTCGGACGAGTTGAGAGCATGGAAGATTATCCTGAGATTCTCCTCTATCCCAGAAGTGGTCCTCGTCATGAGAAAAATTGTTAACAAAGTCCATCATGGGCAGCAACACACTGCATTTATACATTATCTTATTCTCCCTAAGGTTGTGATCCTGCAAAGGGAGATGAACAGAGGAGGAGTGGCCACTGAGGGATTACATAGAAGCTGTTGGATCGATCAGATCGGACGTCATGGGTCGATCTCGCAGCTACTTCGGTGCAAAAACTGATAGTGAGGGTCTCAAAACTGGGGCTTGGTCTCCTAGCGAGGATAAGATTTTGACTGCTTGCAATAAAATTCATGGAGTTGGTCAATGGAAATCTATTAGAAATAAAACGGGTAAATATATCTTTAAATAATCTTCACATTCCTTGTATTCCTTGTTTGTGCAAGTCTAATGATGATTGATCCTGGAATTTGAATGAAAATAACTGTGTTTATCATGAGAAGCTAAGTGAAAAAACTATATTAAGCCGAAGAATTTGGTTTTGTAGGCCTAAAACGATGTGCCAAGAGCTGTAGATTCCGTTAGTTGAACTATCTTGGTCCAGATATTAAGCGGGAAAATATTTCCCAAGATGAAGAGGAGCTCCTCACTAGATTACATCGTCTTCGTGGCAATCGGTATATGAGTCAGCGATAATCTCTGCGGAATAAGTATCTAACTAGTTTTGCTAATTTGGTATAAAGTTCAGTGTATTCAATCAAAATTTCTTACAATGATTTCATACTCCTATTATATATATAGAGAATAAGGAGAAATGAATACGGAATGTAATGTGATCGCATGTGCAGATGGACGCTGACAACAGGGCGATTTCCTGGTCGATCGGATAATGAAATAAAGAATTACTGGAACACCCACTTGAGAAAGAGGTTACAAATGGGTGAATTAGAACCCAAATTCGAGAAGCCCTTCAAGAGAATGGATATGCCTTTTGACTCTAGCAATAATAATGGGAAAGATGTCGAAGATATATATGATGGCCTCTCTCAAAATACAACCCTGAAAGCAAGGTCAGTGAAATACAGGGAAAAGGAAGTAGTGATTGTTAGAATTATGACCATCTACTAGATACCTACGGCCGTATTAATGTAGAAGAAGAAGAGGACATGAAAGCAGCAGATGATTGTGTACGTGAAATAGGTTCCTCCAAAGCATGGTGCCAATTATTGTTGGAGGACTACGGGGGATTATCCGTACGATCAATTGGAGTTTGTTCAAGGCCTTCAGACAAACAGAGTTAATTGGCAGTCTCCCTCCGTTTCCCCAAGTGGAAGTGAAATATTGCAGGAGAAGCTATCTTCTTCCTGTTGCAATTTACGCGAGAAGGAATTCTTGCAGACCGAGAATTTTAATTCGACATACTTCAAGAGTTTAGTAGAGTTGGACGAGCTGTCATCCCTTCTCGTATAAAATATCATTAGATAATGAATGAAAACAGTAGACGGTCGGATGAAATTAAGTAAAGTTATACGCACCGCAGGCGGTTGACAGCGAATTTTGTTTTTCATAAAAAGGTAGGAAAATATTGTCCACCCTGAATCTACTCTGACAAAAAGGACAAATCAAACTCCTCATTGGCGATTTTTATATAGTTCACAGATGCTTTTATAGTTGTCTAGTGTATATGCTGCAAAGGGATCTAGGGCTATCGAGACATTTTATATTTTAGAATGTTATTGTGCTCACTGTTAGTTGTCCTTATAATCTCTGTTCTAGTATCATACTAAGGCTATTCAATCATTTTATATTTTAGCACATCATTGTCCTCACTGTTTTGTGGCTTTGTAATTTCTGTTTTGGTATTATACGTTTATTAAGGTGTTTATGTAGCCTATTATATATCTAAATTTCTATTAAATATAACTTTTTCTATGTTAATGGAAGAAGAACGTGCTTAACAATGGTCAAAATCATATGAAATTAGGTTAATTAAATCGAAACTGAACTGTTAGATGTTGTTATGAAAATTATTGGTAACTATGTCAATTAAATCACATGTCAACACATTAAGAACAATGTAATCCACCATGGACATTACTAGACATAAACCTTATCAAAGAACCAATTAATAGGTATGTCATAAATATTTATGCATGTAATTTATTTTCACCATAAACTATAAAATATGTGTGGAAATATTTAATTCCCAGATACGTGTATATATATGAATTTTGGGTGTAAGGAGGTTTGTTGACTTTTGTGTTTCCTTAATAATGGATGAACAGATTTTATGAGTGAATATGCTAACCTATTCTTTGTTTGGATAAGAAATTAAGGAGTTTCCGGATGGACAGATTTTATGGGGAATGAATATTCTATACATATTCTTTGTTTGAGTAAGAAATAGAGGACTCAAATGAAGCCATGCAATTTTAAATTAAATTAATTAAATAAATTTTAAATGTAGAGTAGACCAGTCTTACGATTGACTTTCGAATTGTTGGTAGCCATGTTAAACTTAGTTAAAGTTAAAAAAATATTATGTAGCACTGCTCCGATTGAGATAACTACTTTTTCTACCACCCTTACTCTTTTTAGAATGTGAGATATTTTTAGAATGTGAGGTAGCTTTATCTTACGATTTTTATTAGTTCAATATTCAATTTTGCATTTTAAAAATGTGTTGTAATTTTTTTTTAGCACTCTACTGCCTTTCTAGAATGGGCGCAAAGATATTACGAAATCCAATATTTACCTTTAATGATTTGTTAAGTGCTTTTATCATAATTTTAATATTAAACAAAGTCAATAATATAGAATTAATAAATCAAATACACTATGCTTCTTTGCACATAGTTTGTTGAATCTCTATGCTAAGCGAGAGACGCGAAAATGTATACTCACACTTTAAACATTTAAAAGGAGATATTAAAAATTTAATTTTTTCTTTTTATTTTTAATAATTGATTAAGCTGTTTTTATTATAATTTAAAATAATCAAATCATTAATATAATTAATTAAATATTATTAATCAAATGCACTATGATTATTTAATCCTTGCACATCGTTTGCTGATCTCTATGCTAGCAAAAAAATGGAAAATGTATACTTACGCTTTAAACATTTAAGAGGAGATATTAAAATTTACTTATTTTTTTCTTTTTAATGATCAGTTAAGTTGTTTTTATCATAATTAAATATTATTAAATAAATCATTTAATATAGTATTAATTAATATAATTTATTAAATAAATGCACTAGATATTTTCACATAGTTTTTTGAATCTCATGCTAGCAAGAGATGGAAAAAATGTATACTCACAACTATAAACATTTAAAGAGGGGATATTAAAAAAAATTTAAGGAGGGGATATTAAAAAATTAAAACTTTCTCATTAAATATAGATAAGTGAAGAGTCTTCATATGATGAAAATATTCAATAAAGTTATTGGATTTTAGATTTACAAGGTAGAATTAATAAATTATTAAAATAAAATAGAATTGTTTGTTAATATACCACTTGTCCATGAAAAGCATAGTTGTAAAAAACATAGCGAGAGTGGTAATACAAAACAGCTTAGGAATTTTAATGAATTAATTAATAAACAAAAAATTAGTAGTTGTGGATACTAAAATGGGTTCGATCACGGTGCATTCTAAAACAGGTAGAATGGTGTTGCATGCTATAAGGGGTTGTATGCTGGTGGAATTTCATCTTCCTTCTACTTTGCCATTGCAGTTACTAAAGTTGGTGTTGGAGAAATTACATTTGAGTTGTAGAAGTTGGTTGCTAACATTGGTCTTGCAAAACTTTCCTTTACACTGCAGAGGTTGGGTGGTATTCTCTCCTGAACCAGAGCTTACCCACATTTTCTATTAAAAAATTTCATTTCCATGTAAATTTTTAATAGCCATGCAACAATAACTAAGGAATGCATGCTAGATAGATAGCTTTGTGTGCTAGGTAAGTAGAAAGAATGTATAACTAATGATAGGGGACTAGAAAGTAGATAAAGAGATGCATATGCTCCATTTGAATATGAATTAGGAAACATGGGGTTAGCACAAGTTCGAGCCCGCTTACCACCAACCCGAGCAGTGCCTTACTCCCACTTATTCAAGTGGCCTCACTCTTGGAAATGAAAGAAAATAGTTTTTCATCCATAGATAGAGCAGTATAATGATCATGATGCCATGTATGATATTATAGTTTAAAGAAGACTCCCACTCAACTGATAACATAGTTGATACCTTCGTCGCGTTCTGACCGAAAGGAAAAAAAAATTATCAACAAAAAAAGAAATGTTTATAGTGGTCCTCTACAACTGAGTTGAATGGTTTCTACTCCTCTCTATGGATTGGAAAGGAAAGAAAAGATTTTTTGAGCCATGGATAGAGAAGTAAAATGATCATGGTCCTAAAAATAGAAACCCAAGTACACTAAAATCCATAAACTTTCTACACTAAAATCCCCCTCATGTTAAAAATGTCATACCAATGATATTCTAGAAAGGAAAAGATCCCTAAACATTCTATGCTAAAATCCCTTGTTAAATTCTCCTGGTGTTAAAAACATTATACCAATGATAATATAGAAACCAAAAATAATTACATACATGTCATTTCAATTATAAAATTTCTTAATTAATTAAAAAAATATGAATAAAAACCCAAGTACACTGAAATTCCTTAATTTTATACACTAAAATCCTAGCTGTCCATATGCAGTTTGTGGAGTGGGAAGTGTGAAGTTTCAAAGCGATAGAGAGACATCCTATGTCATTGTTATGGATTTTAATAGTTTTTATTTCAGTGGTTGTTTCGATCAAGGCTTGAATCAGAAAGAACGTCTCGAAATAAATCAAATCTCCATAAAGACGAGTGAAAAATCTAGCCTGTGTGAGGAGAACGATTGTGGGATTAGGTCAACTTAGTGGGAGTGTATTCGGGAAAGTAAGCCACTGAATGAGTTGATCCTCCACAAGGTAATTAGTTCCTATGGTCAATTATCTCTGTGGGTGTTGAATATTCTTTGTCGATTCCTAGAGAAATTGGAGGTCGGATCAGTTATCTAAAGTGAAGTTCCAACCATAACCAAAGGGAGAGGGTCATAGTCCTAGTTTTCGATTGATTGTAGTGATGTTGCCACATGGACCTCTTGAAAGGGGATATCTCTTCTTATACAATTATTCCAAAGTCATATTGAAATTTGATTGTTACGTTGAAGATGTAAGTTGTAACTGCATGAGAGATTAGATGACTGTCGTTGTAACTAATTCAACATTGTGAAAAGAAATTTGTGTGTCATAGAGTAGATGTTCTCAAAAGATTGAGAAGCCTTCATCACGTTCTCACTGAAGTGGGACTATGAGTGACAAGTAATGTGCACCTATAGCTATAAGGAGTTGAATACCGATAGTATGAGACTTTATCATTTGAAAGGGTCATAGCCCTAGAATGCAGCAAGTTGGAGGTTTGAACATAGATTTAAAGTTTGATTTTTTATTTGAAGTCAGTTTTTGGGCTTTTGTAAAAGTTGGCAAAGTTTTGTATTTTGTCAAACATCACAGTGTTTTGGGTGAATATTGTGCTTTATGAGGCCGCTTATTAAAAATCACATTTCTTTTCGGGGCGATATGGAAGATAGCCTTTACCTTACTAATGGAGAAGCAATTGATTCAGTGGATCCAATAATTGAAATTGTGAATGTTAGCTTTGATGAAGAACAATTAACTAGTGATGAGTGGTTACACATGATGCAACAAAAACATTTTATTGATACAATGTTATTTGGTGAGAGAATCCCACTTGCGTCTAAAAGCCAAGTGGAAGAGACAGAGACAGATACAAATTCAAAAATAGAGTCTGAGATAAAGAAGGAAGCCCAAAAATAGAAAACAAAGCTAGAGGAAAATCTAGAGATGGAATACAACTGATGTGGTTCTGCAAATATTTTTAATTCTAACATTGATTTGCAGTTTGCAAGTACATATAACTATTATGAATAAGAGTTAAATATCCTTGAAGCATGGCTTGCAACACCATGTCTTGATGAAATCTACATAGAAGTTGCAGTAATGAATGTTGAAGACAACATGGATGATGGAAATGTCATGAAATTTTCATGTATTGGAGTCGTAACGAAATATAATTATATTATGAACTTAGGTTGTAGAAAATTGATAATCAGAAGATTGATGATAAAGAACAAACTATAGAATATGACATGTGGAAGAAGTCCACATACAAGCAAATTTTTGAAGACATGAAAGACATCCATGGAGAGCCTGAAATGATTTTCTATGTTTATATGATAAACAAAGATATCAAGATGGAAGAGTTGCAACATCGAATGAGGAAACTAAGATTTGGGATCTATAACAAAAAAGAAAAAATGAAGAAGTTTAGAGGATATAGGATCTGGAAGAAATGCAAAAAGAAATCCAACATAAGTGTTGATGTCAAAGTTTTGAGTCATTTTAAGCCTAGTTATGACTTAGACCAACAGGCATGTTTAAGTTATGTTAATTCAATGTTAAGTTGTGAGTCGTAATTAAGGGGGTGTGGGGTGTGTCGGAAATAAATTCAACTGACAACGCACTGACACTACTACCCTGCACATCGCCTCATCATCACCGCCATGACCTACACATACTTGAAGGGGTGCACCACCATACTTGTTGAGTTTCGAAGAGCCATCACCACCTCACCCTATTTAGCGTCGAAAGGGACAGTAACTGATGCAAGAGCATCGAGCTCTGAGGAGACAGAAGGTGGTTGACGGTCTCGTGGAGAGACAAGAACAAACAGATCATACATGCATAGCTGACAGGTTGTTGGACTTGTCGGTTATTTTATTTTTCTTTATTATCTGTTTTATTTTCTAGAAGGTTGTTAGGACCATAGCAATTACAGATTGTGAACTGTTTCTTTTTAATTAGAAATTAGTTAACAGTAGATTAATATTTTACCTGAGGGTCATTAGAACAATAAAAGCCACAAACTATGAATTGTTTTAGTTAGGAAACAGTTAAATGGTTAACCAACAGCTTTGTAAAAGTAACTGGTGGGCAGTTACACGAATTCGGGTTGGACAGTTAAACCTGAACAGAAGAATAGTTATACCTATGAGATATTAAAAAGACGAAAGCAAAACAGTGAGGGGATTGCTCAAACTGAGAAAAGAAATTACAGTTATTTGAAATAAAATTTGTTTTTTTCAATTGAAGCACCACTGTAACAAAATAATTTCATGCGCTGATATATAAATTCTGTGTAACTAAATTGCATTGAACTAACAAAGACAGCAAGTGTTCATAGGAAGAGCAGGGCGTTGCTACAAAGACCACTTCCAGACAAAGAAAGACGAATAATTACGAACGCAGGCTATCAACCAGGTAATACCATACAAACCCTCACGTTATTTACGACAAATGTAAGTGCTGGAATGAAAACCCAAAAATTGTATCATTTTATTAACTAATATAACCAAAGCATACAAGAGTCCTGAGCGTCTCATGCTCCATTAGAAAAGTTCGTTCAAAACAGAGCTTCGAAACAGAGTTTTCAACCAAGACAACGATACAACCGAACAGAACTAAAGAGTTATCAAAACGAGGAAGAAATCGAACAAATTCGGTGCGGACGAGGGTTGCAATAACCAAATACCAATATTACAGAACGAGGGTTTCAATAAATATGCAGAACGAGGGTTTCGATAATGAAACATAAATATTACAGGACAATCGAAGAGTTACACAGCCGAGAGAAGTACTATTCGTTCACCGCTCAGGTGTCAAAACTAATATAAATCGAAGTCTTTAAGACCACTACAGTTTACAAATAAGCCAACACGGAAAGACCCTACCCGTAGAGAGGGATTGGGAGGGTTTGAACTAGTGCCAGAAACCGCAGAGAGTGTAAAGCAATGATAGCTAGCTACCTCGAGCAACTTGCAAACAAAAACGAAGTGGAGGCAGGTTAATACACACAGTACCCACGGAATAATCCTTAAAACCAGCAAACGAAGAGTATGAGATATTAGTCTTTACCTGGAGTCGAGGAGGCGGCATCGAAAAACCAAACAACAACTACAATCCTGAAGACAAGGAGCGAAGGCGTTAGAATCTGAAGGAATAGCGGAAACCAAGTCTGGCATGGAACCAGAGCTTACCTCAGTAGCTGAGTTGAAACGCAATGGAATGATGGGGACCCTGTCACAAAGTTAAATCCACAAATTAACAGGTGAGAAACAACTTTTAATAGCAGAGAAAGTTCAACAAACAGCAAGTCAAAAAATATTTACAGTGCAGGAGCGGACGGCGTCGCCATAATCATCACAACCCAACCTTCAGAGCGACGGAAGGCCGAAGGCATTCATAGAAACACAGTGCTAAAACCAGATGGGGAGGCACGGATAAACCCCACAGAGCGGAGCTGAGGTTTAGCGCGGCGAACAGGCGAAAATGGTAAGTGAACAGGCTTAGGGTTGACAAAAGGCGGATAAGGGAGAACGGCAGGTGGCCAAGCATAACCGGTACCATAGGTTAGAACCCCGAAAATATCAAAGAGGAGCGTACATAAACCAATAAATTCAACGTCAGTCACATTAAAGCGTACAGTCTAATCACCCAAGCCGCGTTGGAGAGGCGGGAAGCCATCAAAAATGGTATCAGAGCTAGTTTTTTTTGAATTGGAACAAATTGAAGTTGAAGAAGAGGAAGAGGAAGAGGAAGGGGACGAGCGGTCCGTAGGATAGCAGATGAGGGACTTCGTGAGGAGATTCGCGTTTTGCATGAAAGATTGACAGTGGTGGAGGCTGGGGGGAAGGAGAGACCCAACAGATGAAAGTGATGAAGAAGTAGCTGAACCAGAGGACGAGTTTGAAGGGGTGACACCGGAACTTCGATTATTAAAGTCAATTTTGCTGTCCAGTCATAAGCCAAGGCATGAGTTACCCACTTATGACGGGAGTTTGTCTGCAGATGTGTTACTAGATTGGTTGAGTGAAGTAAATAAATATTTTGAGTTTGAGGAAACCAGTGAGGACAAACAAGTGAAGTTCGCCGCCACCAAACTGAAAGGACATGCGTCCTTGTGGTGGGACAGCATTCAGGCGGAGAGGAAGAGGCTATACAAATAGCCTATAAAGAAGTGGGCCAGAATGGAGGCAAAACTGAAAGAAAAGTTTCTGCCAAAAGATTACCAGATCATGTTGTATAGACAGGTGCAGAACTTGAAACAAAGAGGAATGTCTGTTAAGGAATTTACAGAGGAATTTTATAAGTTGAATTTGCGAGCAGGGTATGTGGAAGATACCCCAGAAAAAACAGCCAGATTTGTGAATGGCTTGAGAGGGGAGATTCTGGATGAAATCGGTATCCTCTCACCCCAAACGTTGGATGAAGCTTACCAGTTCACACTGAAGGCAGAGAAGAAAATTAACCGGAAGCAGAACGCCAAGAGAGGAGGTGGAACTGGCAAGGGAAAAGGTAAGGTTTTTGGTAGAGGTAGAAGTACAGGTCCAAATGAGGAAGGCAGCAGTTCCAAGTCTGCTGGCACAACAGAGAAGGACAATAGCACTAGAGAGGGACGACTAGCTCAGCGAGGGCGAGGATTTGGTCGGGGCAGGGGAACTGTCCAGTGCTATCGTTGTCACAAATTGGAACACAAGTCGTATGACTGTCCTGAAGGTGAACCAGTAGGTGGGAGAGGAACTTATGTTGCTCAGCCTGAGGATGTTGAGGAGACACCTCAAGAAGCAGAAAACACACCAGAGACAAGGGAATCTTTGGTGTTGAATAAAGTGCTGTTAAAACCAGCAAAAGAGGTTGCAGAACCAGATCAGCGAAAGGCTTTGTTCCGCACTGTCTGCAAGTCACAGGGTAAGTGTTGTAAATTGATCATTGACAGTGGGAGTACCGATAATTTAGTAGCTGTGGAGATGGTAGAAAAGCTGGGATTGAAGAAACTGAAGCATCCTACTCCCTACAAAGTGTCGTGGCTGCAGAAAGGGCATCGACTGTTAGTTGATGAACAGTGTGAGGTGGAGTTTCAAATTGGTAGGTACAAGGATAAGATCCTTTGCGATGTCATGCCAATGGATGTCTGTCACTTACTGTTGGGACGACCTTGGCAGTTTGATAGAAGTGCAGTTCATGACGGAAAAACCAACTGCTATAAGTTTGTTAAAGATGGGATCAAGCATACGCTTGTACCCATCAAGGAGGAAAATACAGCAGAAACCAGTGGGGTGAAGGCACTACTGATGGGCGGAAAGGAATTTGTAAAATAGATTGAGGACAGCGAAATAAATTTTGCTGTCATAAGAAGACCAAAGGCAGTAGTACTACATACACAGATATCAGATTTACCCAAAGAAGTTCAGAAGTTGCTGCAGGACTTTGGAGACATTGTGGTAGATGATCTTCCAGATGAATTACCACCAAGGAGAGGTATTAGTCACTGTATTGACTTTATACCAGGAGCAAGCTTGCCAAATAAAGCAGCTTATCGCATGAGTCCTAAAGACCATGAAGAAATCAGGAAACAGGTCCAGGAGTTGTTGGACAAAGGTTTGATTCGAGAAAGCATGAGTCCCTGTGCAGTACCAACCATTTTGGCTCCAAAGAAAGGAGGTGAATGGCGAATGTGTACAGATTCCAGAGCTATTAACAAAATTACTGTCAGGTACAGGTTTCCCTTACCGAGAATGGATGATATGATGGATTGTTTGAGTGGGGCAGCTTATTTTTCGAAGATTGACTTGAAAAGTGGATATCACCGGATCCGAATTCGGGAAGGAGATGAATGGAAGACAGCTTTCAAGATGAATGAAGGCTTATATGAATGGCTGGTGATGCCATTTGGGTTGAGCAATGCTCCCAGCACGTTCATGCGCCTGATGAATGAGGTGCTGAAGGAATTTAATGGTAAGTTCGTAATAGTTTACCTGGACGACATTTTGATTTTTAGTAAGACTAAAGAGGAACATTTCAGACATTTGCAGAGTGTGCTGAGGAAGTTGCAGCAGAACAAGCTGCTAATTAATTTGAAAAAGTGTACTTTTTTTCAGCGAGAATTAGTGTATCTGGGATTTTTCATTGCAGAAAATGAACTAAAAATGGACCCAGAAAAGGTGACAGCTATAATTAGCTGGCCTTCTCCGAAAAGTTTATTTGAAGTCCGAAGTTTCCATGGACTAGCCAGTTTTTACAGGAAATTTATCAGAAATTTCAACGAGATTTGCGCACCGATGTTAGATACGATCAAGAAGATGAATAAGCCATTTCACTGGACTGAAGCAGCAGAAAGTAGTTTTTAGATTTTGAAAAAGAAGATTACTGAAAGACCAATATTAAGACTGCCTGATTTCAACAAACCTTTTCAAGTTCGTTGCGATGCCAGTGGTACGGCCATTGGGGCAGTCCTTAGTCAAGAGGATAGACCAGTTGCTTATTTCAGTGAAAAGCTAAACGAGAGCAGGCAAAAATACTCAACCTACGACAATGAGTTTTACGCAATTGTGCAAGCTTTGAAACATTGGTGACATTATCTGTTAGGTAACGAGTTTGTTTTGTTTACTGATAACTCTGCATTGCAGTACATTATGCAACAGCATAAATTGAACCATAAGCATGCAGCTTGGGTTGAGTACTTGCAGAATTTTACATTTGTATTAAAACACATTAGTGGGCAAGCAAATAAGGTGGCAGATGCATTGAGTAGAAGAACGTTGCTTCTACAGGAGAGCACGATGCAGGTTTTGGGCTTTGAGCACTTAAAAGAGCTGTATCAGACCGATACTGAATTTAGGGAGGCCTATGAGGCTTGCCAAAACCCGCTGTTACGAAATAACAGCACGTGGTTAGACTATAATCTAGAGGAAGGATTGATGTTTAAGGGAGGACAGTTGTGTATTCCCAACTGTTCTATGCGGGAAAACATTATACAGGAAAAACAAAGTGGGGGTCTGGCTGGACATTTCGGTATCGACAAAACGATTGCTCAAGTACGGCATTTTTATTTTTGGCCAAAGTTGCAGCGGGATGTGCAGAGGTATGTGAGTAGATGTAAAATTTGTCAACTGGCAAAGGGTCACAGTCAGAACACTGGACTTTATATGCCATTACCCATCCCTAGCCGACCATGGGATTCAGTTAGTATGGATTTTGTACTGGGTTTGCCGAAGACACAATGAGGTTTTGATTCAGTAATGTTTGTGGTAGACCGATTTTCAAAAATGGCACACTTTGTACCATGCAAGAAAACCAGCGATGCTACTTATATAGCACATCTTTTCTTTACTGAGATCATTCGGTTGCATGGACTTCCAAGATCCATTATCTCTGACAGAGATGTAAAGTTCACCAGTCATTTTTGGAGAACTCTGTGGACAAAGTTGAATACCCAGTTGTAGTTCAGCTCCGCTTATCATCCGCAGACTGATGGTCAGACGGAGGTAGTAAACCGAAGTCTGAGAAACTTACTTTGAAGTTTAACAGGTGAAAACTCCCGGACATGGGACCGTGTACTTGCTCAGGCGGAATTCGCATACAACGATTCCCCTAACCGCAACACTGGTTACAGTCCGTTCCAGATTTTGTACGGCATGCATCCGCGAGGAGTGCATGAATTACGAGATTTGGGGAAACTTGAGAAACGAAGCGCTGATGGGGAAGATTTCGCCCAAGCAATGAGTAACTTACATGAACAGGTCAAACTGAAATTACAGGACAACAGTCAGAGATATAAACAGCGAGCCGATACAAAGCGTCGGGAAGTTCAGTTCAACGTGGGAGATGAAGTACTTGCGTATTTACGAAAGGAACGGTTTCCAAAACGAGAGTACAGCAAGCTAAAATTTAAGAAGATCGGGTCCTGTAAAATCATTCGCAAATTTTCTGCAAACGCCTATGAACTACAGTTGCCACCAGGGATCGGTATTTCCCCTATTTTTAACGTGGCAGACCTGTTTCATTATGTCGCTGACTCAGCAGATAATACAGCAGCAAAGCCACCGCGGGACACCAGTTGTGAAGGAGATTCATGGACGAGATAGATGCCAATGGCACCACCCCTTGAGATCGAAGGGATTCTAGACACACAGGTAGCTAAGCGCACACGCAAGAAGGAGTATTTGCGGTATTTAGTCAAATGGAAGAACCGTCCGATAGAGGACAGTTCGTGGCTTAACGCAACACAGATACAGAAAGCAGGCTATTCTGTCAACGACCTCATGGAATGGATCCATGACTTTTTGCCACCCTGGGAGCCTGATGCAGGAGCATCCAGCTTTAAGGAGACAGAAGGTGGTTGAAGGTCTCGTGGAGAGACAAGAACAAACAAATCATACATGCATAGCTGACAGGTTGTTGGACTTGTCGGTTATTTTACTTTTCTTTATTATCTGTTTTATTTTCCAGAAGGTCGTTAGGACCATAGCAATTACAGATTGTGAACTATTTCTTTTTAATTAGAAATTAGTTAACAGTAGATTAATATTTTACCTGAGGGTCATTAGAACCATAAAAGCCACAAACTATGAATTGTTTTAGTTATGAAACAGTTAAATGGTTAACCAACAGCTTTGTAAAAGTAACTGGTGGGCAGTTACATGAATTCGGGTTGGACAGTTAAACCTGAATAGAAGAACAGTTGTACCTACGAGATATTAAAAAGGCAAAAGCAAAACAGTGAGGGGATTCCTCAAACTGAGAAAAGAAATTACAGTTATTTGAAATAAAAATTGTTTTTTTCGATTGAAGCACCACTGTAACAAAATACTTTCATGTGTTGATATATAAATTCTGTGTAACTAAATTTCATTGAAATAACAAAGACAGCAAGTGCTCATAGGAAGAGCAGGGCGTTACTACAAAGAACACTTCCAGACAAAGAAAGACGAATAATTATGAATGCAGGCTATCAACCAGGTAATACCATACAAACCCTCACGTTATTTACGACAAATGTAAGTGCTGGAATGAAAACCCAAAAATTGTATCATTTTATTAACTAATATAACCAAAGCATACAAGAGTCCTGAGCGTCTCATGCTCCATTAGAAAAGTTTGTTCGAAACAGAGCTTCGAAACAGAGTTTTCAACCAAGACAACAATACAACCGAACAGAACTAAAGAGTTATCACAACGAGGAAGCAATCGAACAAATTCTGTGTGGATGAGGGTTGCAATAACCAAATACCAATATTACAGAACGAGGGTTTCAATAAATATACAGAACGAGGGTTTCGATAACGAAACATAAATATTACAGGACAACCGAAGAGTTACACAGTCGATAGAAGTACTATTCGTTCACCGCTCAGGTGACAAAACTAATATAAATCGAAGTCTTTAAGACCACTACAGTTTACAAATAAGCCAACACAGAAAGACCCTACCCATAGAGAGGGATTGGGAGGGTTCGAACTGGTGCCAGAAACCGCAGAGAGTGTAAAGCAACGGCGGCCAGCTACCTCGAGCAACCTGCAAACAAAAACGAAGTGGAGGCAGGTTAATACACACAGTACCCACGGAATAATCCTTAAAACCAACAAACGAAGAGTATGAGATATTAGTCTTTACCTGGAGTCGAGGAGGCGGCATCGAAAAACCAAACAACAACTACAATCCTGAAGACAAGGAGCGAAGGCGTTAGAATCTGAAGGAAAAGCGGAAACCAAGTTTGGCATGGAACCAGAGCTTACCTCAGTAGCTGAGTTGAAATGCAATGGAATGATGGGGACCCTGTCACAAAGTTAAATACACAAATTAACAGGCGAGAAACAACGTTTAATAGCAGAGAAAGTTCAACGAACAAAAAGTCAAAATATATTTACAGTGCAGGAGCGGACAGCGTCGCCATAATCATCACAACCCAACCTTCAAAGCGACGGAAGGCCGAAGGCATTCATAGAAACACAATGCTGAAACCAGACGGGGAGGTGCGGATAAACCCCACAGAGCGGAGCTGAGGTTTAGCGCGGAGAACAGGCGAAAATGGTAAGTGAACAGGCTTAGGGTTGACAAAAGGCGGATAAGGGAGACCGGCAGGTGGCCAAGCATAACTGGTACCATAGGTTAGAACCCCGAAAATATCAAAGAGGAGCGTACAACAACCAATAAATTCAACGTCAGTCACATTAAAGCGTATAGTCTAATCACCCAAGACGCGTTGGAGAGGCAGGAAGCCATCAGTAACCGACTTAGTTTTTGTATAAATGTAGATGACGCATAGTCAGTATGGATGGAGTATGAATTGTAAGTAGTTGTAGCTGTTTGATCTTCTATAAATTAGTTATGTTTGGCTTTATGTGTTATTTAATAGCATTAACTTTGTTATTATGTTATTATTGTGTTTCTTTGTTTCCTCTGTAATGTAACTTTCATTTGGTATCAGAGCACTGTGCTCTACCCTTTCAAAGAGTAGAAAAAGTGATGGGTGAACTTAGAAAAGAAGGGAAGACTACAACAAACATAATGGTAATTAGGGACCATAAAGGGTAAATCTAAGAGCACTTTCAAATAGTAGAAAAACGATGGATGAGCTTAGAAGAGAAGGGAAGAGGATGCACTTGTGGTGAGCATAATAATAATTAGAGATGATAGAAGGTAAAGCTAAGAGCATCATTAGAGGACACACCTGCAGTGAACATATCATAATTAGATACAATAGAGGGTAAAGCTATGAGCACCATTAGTGAGGGCATAGCAAGGATATACAAATTTGTTAATTAATTCATAAAACTATTAGCAATGGCAATATACAAAGAAAAACATAATTTGAGACATACCATTTCGATTATAAATTTCTTAATTAACTAAAAAATTATGAATAGAAACCCAAGTACACTAAAATCCTTAAATTTTCTACTCTAAAATCTCTCGTTAAATTCTACTCAAGCTAAATCCTGACGGTCATAGAAGTTGCAAAGAGGAAGAATGAAAACATTAACTCTTTCAATAAAAAAAATAAGAACTTTTGTGCTGACTGTACACTAGAATGCACTAAAAACGCCCCCAACAAACAATAAAAATAAAATAAATAAACGATCTGTTTGTCGACAACTTCACCCCTCGAAATATACCAAAATGCAGTAGAATCGCCTAAGAGCATTTACCTATAGACACTAGTGGGAGCAGAACGTAGAGCTATGCTCCTATAGACCATAATGGGAGCAGAAAGAGCTCCACTCTTGGTACAAATGACATGAGGATGACAAGGAAAACTCCTAGATTAGTTACCATAACAGTGACTAAACAAAATCCAATGCTTGTTATTGGAGAGATGAAAAAAGTATGGTTGTGATGAAGGAAAAGGAAATAATATTAAATGCCATCTCAATATTGATGATTATTGTACAACAAAGGTTTGACACAATTTGATAGAGGGTATAGCGTCAAGCTTAGCGATGAAAAAGGTTGGGTTGCGACGAGGGCTGAAGAAATAATATTAAATTCTATCTCGACATCGATGGTTATTGTACACCAAAAGTTGAAAAAAAGGTATCAACGACATAAATTTAATATTTTTTGCATTCTTTTTATAATTTTCTTTAACCATTTATATACATTTTTAAATTGCTGGGATAAAAACCATAAAAAAATATCATTATTTCAATGCCATAAAACATTTATTCACTGCTTCATACTTTGTATAATCTTTTTTATTATATTACTAGTATGATCTTTTCCATTGTTATAAAATATGTATACTTTTCCTCTCAGGAATAAATAGTATAAAATCTCTTACCCCTCATACACTCTAAAAGAATTTCTCTCCCATAGAATAAAAATAAAAAAGTGATTAAATACAATGATTAAACTCTAACATTTTTGTTAACAAGTGTTTTCTGCTTTTCCATCCAAAACCCAGAAAATAATGATTAAAAGGAAGTGTGTGGTATTGTATTTTATTTTAATTTGAATTTTAGCAATGACAAACGTAAAAAGTAAAAATAATGTTGGACATACCATTTCAATTATGCCAAGTACGATATAGTAGTTTAAAGACTCCCACTCGTAGTTTTAAGAAGACTCCCACTCAATTGATAGCATTGTGGATAGCTTCCCTGTGTTCCGGGTGAAATACAAGATGATAATTATCAACAAAAAGGGAATTGTTTACACTGCTTCTCTATAACTCATTCGATTAGCTTCCACTACTATCTATGGATTGGAAAGGAAAGAAAATATACATTTTTTGAGCCATAGATAGAGAAGTAGAATGATCATGATCTTAATCTATCCATATTATTTTTTCACCGATTCATGCCATGCTTCACCGACATATATTATATGTAATTATTAATAAGAATTTCAACCCTAATTTTAGACCTACCATTTCAACCATAAAATAATTTTAGAAACCCAAGTAGACTAAAATCTCTAAATTTTCTAGAATAAAATCTATCGTTAAATTATCCTCATGTTCAAAATGTTATAGCAATGACAATGTACAAACCAAAAATATACACCGCATCAATTCATTATTCCATGTTTGAGTTCTCACAGTCTGTGGACAAAGTTTTTGTCCCTGTTAACATAGAAATATAAGAGAATTGTTGGAAATAATGCTTAATTAGTTATGTAAAATGCTGACAAAGTAGCCAGCAGATTTTGTGTTCACTGCAAAATTAAAGTAGCAGATTGTTAGGGTGGTCAGTGCTGCTGGAAAGTGCTAGAAATCAGTGGTAATTCCAGTAGATTTATTCCAGTGTTGATTTTAGTAATAGTTTTACTATTTAATAATGTAGTTAATAGTTGAATGATAATATGAGATTTGCAGCATTTTTTAGCTCACACAGTGACTGTGTTTTTTAATTGTTTTATCTATATTTTTTATATGTATTGTTCTTCATAGTACTGTTGGCTTCTCAATTTGCTTGAAATAATTCATTTCATATTCAACAAGTGGTATTAGAGTAGGTAAAATTGTTTTGGGTTAAAGTCATATTGTTGGAATTTCGCCAAAGTTATTCATGTCGAATTCTAACCAGATGCTAGTTCCAGAATTTGATGGGAATGATTATGATTATTGGTGCATTAAGATACTAACATTTTTGATTGGAAAATATTTGTGGGAGATTGTTGAATCAAGATATGAGGAACCAACTGATTGGAATGCTCTTACAGCCAATGAAAGAACAACAAGAAAGGAAGCAAGGAAGAAGAATGCTCAAGCTTTGTTTCACATTCAAATAGCTCTTGATAAGAGCTTATTTCCAAGAATATCAGGAACAAAAACTGCCAAAGCTGCCTGGGAGACTCTACAAGAAGCTTACCAAGGTAGTGATCAAGTTAAGGTGGTCAAGCTTCAGACATTCAAGCGAGAGTTCGAGAATTTGAAGATGCAAGAAGCTGAAAGTATCAGTGACTATTGTGTGAGAGTCAAAGATGTGGTCAATAAAATGGCTACACTTGGAGAAGTTGTAAGTAATGAAGTTTTAATTTAAAAAGTATTGAGATCTTTAACACATAGATGGAATCATGTTGCAATAATCATGGAAGAAAGTAAGGACTTATCAAAACTATAGTTTGATGAATTGGTTGGATCTTTGATGTCTCATGAAGAAAGATTGAAGGAAACTTTTGAAGCTGTAGAGAAAGATCTTTCCTCTAAATTACAAATTACAAAGAATGAAGATGCAAGTAGCAGCAGCACCAAAATCCATCAAGGTCAAGGTAAATGGAAAAACCAAAATTATTCAAGAGGTAGAGGAAGAGGTGGCTCAAGTGGAAGAGGTAGTTTCAGAGGAAGAGGTAGAGGTAGATTTGATAAGAGAAATGTTCAATGCTACCATTGTAACAGGTATGGTCACTTTGAAAGACAATGCAGATTGAAAGAAGGTAAAAATGCTAATTATGCTCAAGAAAGTGGTGAGTATCTCCAAATCACTTATTTTTGTGTTTGCCCAAAGGTGAAAATACTAGTAAAGATGTTTGGTACCTCGAATTCTGGACGCTCTAATGATCTATGACAGGGAATGAGAAGTAATTTTTTCAGCAAAGAATGGAAGTTTTCAAATCCAAGATCCGCTTGGTGATTGATAAATCATTGGAGGTTGCTACCAAAGGAGCTATGGAGGTCCAAACAAAAGAAGGTATAAAGAGTATTCATGACATTTATTCTACTCCACAATTGAAGCATAATTTGCTGAGTGTTGGGCAACTCTGTGAGAAAAATTATAAAGTAGTCTTTGAAAATAAGACATGTACTATCTATGATAAGAATAAGGCAAATAGGGTGATCACTATTGTGCCTATGAAAAGAAATAGGATGTTTCCCTTGAGGTTTGATGAACATAACAACAATCTTGCTAATATGGCTTATGAGGATTCAAGTTGGTTATGGCATCTTAGGTATGGGCATTTAAATTTTCAGAGTTTGAAGTTTCTAACCTCACATGCATTAGTTTCTGGTTTGCCTAAGGTAGAAGAGCATAAGGAGGTTTGTGAAGGATGTGCTAAAGGAAAGCATGCAAGGGAAAGGTTTCCAAAGGGTAGTGCATGGAGAGCTCATCACCCACTTCAGCTTGTCCATTCAGACATATGTGGTCCTATGCAGACCAAGAGTTTGGGTAAGTCATCATATTTCATCACTTTTATTGATGATTACTCACGAAATTGTTCGGTATATTTTTTGAAGGCCAAAAGTGAAGCCCTAGATACATTCAAGAAGTTCAAAGCCGTTGTAGAAAATGAGAGAGGATGCAAGATCAAATGTTTGCGGACTGACCGTGGAGGAGAATTATGCTCAAAAGCTTTCCAAAATTATTGTGATGTGAATGGCATCAGGAGGCAGCATACTACAGCATACACACCCCAGCAGAATGGCATAGCTAAAAGAAAAAATCGTACTGTGGTTGAAATGGCAAGATGCATGCTACAAACTAAGGGATTGAGCAACTCTTATTGGGGAGATGTAGTTGCTACAGCAGTATACATCCTCAACCATAGCCCCACCAGTGCACTGGAAAATATGACTCCTTATGAAGCTTGGTATGGAAAAAAGCCTAATGTTAATCATTTCAAAGTTTTTTTGGTTGTTTGGCTTATGTGCATGTACCTGATCAAAATAGAAAAAAAGTTAGATGCAAAGAGTGAGTTATGCATTTTTATTGGGTATAGTGAGACAAGCAAGGCTTATAAATTGTATAATCCTCTAACTAACAAGCTTATTGTCTCAAGAGATGTAATTTTTGATGAAGGGGGAGTTTATGGTCATCAAAAAGGCCATGTTGAGAAGAAAAAATCTATTTTGAATGATGATATAATTGTTGATAATGATCATGAGTAGCCAACTAATGTTTATGTAACTAGTGGCTTCACTCCACCAAGCAGCCCTTCATCAATTTCTTCAACATCAAGTTCAAGTCCAACTTCTTCTCCAAGTTCTACAAGGAAGGTAAGAAGATTGAGTGATATTTATGAGAGGAGTGCAAATCAAGCACATGAAGAAAGCCCAATAGATGAGATAGTCATTTTTTCTTTATTAGCCAAGGCTGAATTTGAACCATCATGTTTTGAAGATGCATGTACTAATGATGTTTGGATGCAAGCCATGCAAGAAGAGATAGATTCCATTCAAAGGAATGACACTTGGAAGTTGACAGAGCTTCCACATGACAAGAAAAAGATTGGCACCAAATGGGTCTATAAGACATAATTTAACAGTGATGGGAGTGTTGAAAGACACAAAGCAAGGTTAGTTGCTAAAGGATTCACACAGAACTATGGAATTGATTATGAAGAGACATTTGCGCCAGTAGCAAGACAGGAGACCATTAGAATGTTGATTTCATTAGGAGCTCATAAAAAGTGGAGCATACATCATATGGATGTGAAACGTGCCTTCTTGAATTGGTACTTAGAAGAGGAAGTATATGTGGAGCAGCCACAAGGTTTTGAAGTGGAAGGAAAGGAGAATAATGTCTACAAGTTGAATAAGGCTTTGTA